>APFE031474453.1:18867-195659 GCA_000404065.3 Pinus taeda
CCTTTTGCCACAAGCCTAGCTTTGTGCTTGTCAAGTGAGCCATCAGCTTTGTACTTGTTTTTGTAGACCCACTTTCAGCCAATTGGTTTGGTTCCAAATGGAGGATCAACCAGCTTCCAAGTGCCGTTCTTATGAGGGCATCATACTCCTTTTGCATTGCTTCTTTCCATGCATCATGAGAAGCAGCTTCTTTAAAGGAAGTTGGTTCAAAATCTGTAGACAAGTTCAATTCACAATCATAAGAAACATCCATATCAATAGGTGAATTAGAGTCATCTACATCCCCTCCATTTTGTCGATTTGCATTTCTGGTTCCTGTTTTTCCAATTTCATCAGGATGAACACTTTCAAGTGTCTTTGTCAACCACTTTGGGGGACCTTTCTGAGATGGTCCAGGCTGCTCTGTTGATTGAGTTGGGAGTGAATCAAGATTGAGTCTCCCAATTCTATCAATTACATCACTTAAAGCATCATCCGTTGTTGGAGTTTCAGTTGGGGGAGAGTATTCTTCAGAAGAAGATTCCACATGTTGATCTAGTATAGGAATCGCCCCTTCAAGATGTGGAATCTGATTATCAAATTCTTGAAATGATTTCATTTTTGCGAATCTATCCAAGCGATCAAGTTGCCGCTCAACAACATTGTCAGATTTGGATGATTCAAGAAAAATTACATCTCTAGATATAACAAATTTTTTATTTTCTTCATCATAGAGGCGGTATGCTTTGGAGGTATTTGAATACCCCAAGAAAATACACTTACGACTTCTAGCACCAAGTTTGTTTCTATGTACCTTTGGTATCAAAGCATAACAGGTGGAACCAAAAACCCTGAGATGTTTGACCGAAGGAACATGTCCATACCACAATTCATAAGGAGTCTTGTTTCTTATAGCACTAGATGGACATCTATTCTTTTATATATGCAGCACATAGAACAACATCAGCCCAAAACATTATCTTTACATTTTTGAAAAAAAGCATGGATCGTACCATATTCAAAATTGTTCTGTTCATTCTTTCAGCTACACCATTCTGTTGTGGATTATAAGGCACAGTGGTTTGATGTTTAATCCCATGTTGGCGAAGATATTGTTCAAATTCATTTGATGTATATTCTTTTCCATTATGTGCGAATAGACCCAATATGAGATTGTGCATCATTTTCAATCCATTTATGAAAATTCTTGAATGTTAGGAAAGCATCAGATTTGTTCTTCAATAAATAAACCCAACACATTCTGGTGTAGTCATCAATAAATGTCATGATATATTTATTTCCATTTGCAGAAGGAACAGGCATTGGACCACATAAATCTGAATGAATAAGTTCAAGCTTCCTATGTGCTCTTGAATGTGAATCATGAAAAGACTGTTTGCTATGCTTTCCTAGAATGCAAGCATCACATTGCTTAAGTTTCTAGGAATTGTAGGCAAACCAGCAACACCATTTTTCTTCAATAAACGGAGACTGTCATAGTTCAAATGTCCAAATCTAGCATGCCATAATAAACTTGACGGAAGTGTACCTTCTTCATGATGAGAAATATATGAGAAATGTTGCGCATGAGCAGATGTTCCTTGCAGTTTGAGAAGCCTTTCTTCTTCTATTCCCCTCATGACAAGTGAGTGGTCAGATGCTTTTCTTACCTCAAGCTTGCCATCAAACATATGAATGGAGTAACCTTGCTGGCAGATGTGGACCAAGGACAACAAGTTTCTCTTGAGCTGTGGGAGATATAGAACATGATCCAGAAGAAAGTCTGGAAGACCAGGCAGTTTAAGCCTGATTGTGCCAAGCCCTAATGGCTTGATTTTTGACTAATTTGCAAAGTATACTACTCCATCAACATTGTTAGTGAAATCTTCAAAAAAATCTTTTCTATGAGTCACGTGACAGGTTGCTCCTGAATCAAGCAACCAATCATTTTTCCAGGAAGCAAATGAAGCATTAAACAAATCTTCATTTACTCCAATGTTACATTGTGCCTCAATATAGTGAGCAGATTCAGGTGCTTTACCTTTGTCTGTATCATCATTTTTACCTTTCTGTTGGTTTCTTCTCTGCTCAATTTTGTCCCATGGTAGCTTCCATGTAGAGGCATCATGTGATCCATTTATTTTGCAGCGAATACAATGTAAATCTGCCTTTTCTCCATGAGGATGTCTGCCCCCCTGCCTCTGAAGTGTCTTCCTCTTCCTCTTCGTCCACCTCTTCCTCTTGTAGACTCTTGAGCAGGATATTTTTCTTTATTAGAAAGGCATGCAGTCTCTTCTGAAGATTCAGGGACTGTCTTCTTTCCAAAGGCTTTTTCTCTTTAAGAAAACTTTTTCACAAGAGAGTCAAAGGTTATATCCTTGAGATTTCCATTTGCTTGCAAAGACTCAAGATAATTGGAGTATGTAGGATACAGTGCCTTGAGAAAAGCAATAAGAGATATATCCAGCTCAACTTTAGTGTATTTAATATCATGCACTATAGATTTTATTTCAGATGCAAGAGCAAGAGGGTCATTATTTTGCAGTTCAAGAGTGAAGAGTTTAATCATAAGTTGGACGACTTCAAGTGTAGAATGTGAGTCATAGAGCTATTTCATCTTTTTTAAAGCTTCAAAGGCAGTTGAACATGTTGAAATGTGATGACTCACCTCCTTATTTACAGATGCTGCGATTAATGCATACACTTTTCTATTCTTGTTTTCCCAGATGGCGAGCTCTTTGTCTGATGTAGGCTTTTCTGGGTCACTGTCTCCTTCTCCGACACACACTCCTTTCCACAGCTCATTGAAAATGAGAGTGTGTTGTACCATCCGGGACCAGTCAGGATAGTTCTCCTTGCCAGTGAGAACTATTCCTATCATAGAGATGATTGAATGCATTCTGTAAAAAATTACTTCTGCTGATATAAAAAACTTTTGCTAATATATTAATACTTTTGATGGAAAAAAACTTTCTCTTATGAAAAAATACTTCTGCTGCTACATAATCAAATTTTCTGCTGCTATCCTCGGCACCTAAAAGTATGATGGACTTCAATCAAACAACGTTTAAAATAGTGACATATCAAAACTGCGCTATGCATATATCAATCATCCTTTAAAATATCAGCTTACATCACCATGTGCATTTCTTCAAACAGCAGTTAGAGACATTCTCAGACAGCGTTTCATATATATTGCAATGAACATCATGTGTGTTTCTAAAGCATTACAATCAACAATTTCGAAAACTGCATAAAAAATTGTACATATGGATGGCACTACAAACTGTGTATTCAAAACTTGTTCATATGGATTGCACACACCAGCGTTTCAAAGAAGTAACTCAGCAACTCAAGTATGCAGCTCAAGTAGAGAATCTGATACAATAACAGTAACTTCTAGAAGTTTTCTACCATGCTTCAAACATAACTGCGGGAGGATTTCGCTCAATCACAAAACAGTGTTGCGTCAAAACTTTCCCAGTAACAAAACAACTTTCCTTTGCACCAGGTACAGAATTATTCTACCATTTTGGTCGTCAATGTCAATCAAAATAGTGCAGTAAAAAATTGCACACGAGTACAAATAACATTTTCCTCCAATTGAAAAGCAAGTGGCTCCTTCATAGCGGAACTGCATGCATGTTCTTATATATACTTCAAGGTATATAAGACCGGAACCTTAACCACAACTTTGCTCTTGAAGGGAACAAAATAAATCTAAATATCAACACAAGCTAACTTTAAAATGGCTAGACATCTACAGCTCTGTTGTCAGGTGAGTCTTTCTTTTCCCTAAATAGTAAAAACTTGAAAATCATCGAAGCTTGGAAAACGGCTACTGAGGGAGTAACTCAGCAGCGTGCAGGCCAGGCGTTTCACTCAACAGCGTGCAGGCCAGTCGTTTCACCTCTGACACCATTTGGTATGCAGCTTTAGACAGGCAAACATTTCCTTCAGGTGTGGGACAGAGGAGCAGAAGGCAGGCAGGAGTTACAAGGTTAAAAATAGAACCTGGGACCTGTGCTCTGATACCATGTCAGGCCAGGAGTAACTCCAGGAAAACTAATGCGTTTATTCGTTTAACCAGCTATCTAATATATACAAGAATGTGATTGTTCAGTTCATCTTCTCGATGATTGTTCACATTCAGTTCCCCAATCACTGAGGATTAGGTGTCAACAAAACTCCCTAAGTGTCTTTGTTGATTCTTTTTTATATCAAAGAGTTACACACTATTTCATAATGTCTCATCACCATGAAATTCATGGAATTAAAGTGTCATGGGTAATGTCACTCACACAAGTCTAAAACTAACTATACCTAATTCCCCTACCTATATTATGTAGCTTTCCCAATATTTTAATCACCCTAAAATGAACACACACAATGGTGGTAATGTCATTCCCTATGCAGGAACTACCCATACTTGTCCATCATCAAACTTGAGTGGAACTATGTGGCAAATATGCTAACACTCTTAGTCGTAGGACGGGTAGCCACTAAATGGCACATCACAATTCCATCCCTTAGGAGATCAAATCACCATAATACCAATAATAAGGTCTCTCATGGATGACCAAAATTAATAAATGCATTCATAGTTGTAATAATAAAAATGCAACAGAAACAACTATGGTTCAACATATCCCAAGAAACTCAAATTCTTACCAAAAATATCTAAACATAATCTGACATATATCATAAAAAAATGCATATTTTTCATCTACAAAATAATCTTAAATTTCAAGCAAAGGAAAGAAATTGTAAACTTCTTGTTCAATCAACCCAACCTATTAATTCTCATAATTTAGACAATCTCATAAACTACAAGTAATTCTAAATATTTCATCTACTACCCAATAATTATAAAACTTTTTTTTCTACCCTATAACATAAGGAAATTGCTCCGCACACCTTAAAAATATTTTAATTTTTTTAATAAAATATATTGATTTGCAGATTAGTTAACATAGAGCAATCTAATCCACTAAAAATGAAAGATGAAATTGAAGAAGGGATGCAACTCTCTAGTGAGACAATTGCTCATTGAGGAGATTGCACCACAACACTCACTTTCTTGCATTCACGAGTCCAAAATCACTTACATATATAGGATTACAATCTAGTGAATTGATTCATATAATATAGGAACTGAAAATATATCTAAGACTAATTAGGAAAACAACTCAACCAAACTCTATATTGAGGAGAATCTTGTACATTTCCCCATTCTTCCAACTCTCCCCCTTAATGGAGAAATGTGTTTTATACCACACCGAAGTGATTCCTACATACTTAAAATTTTTCCTTTCTAAGATTTTTTGTAAAGATGTGAGCTACATTTTCATTGGTATTATAATATACTAAATGAATTTCCTTGTACTGCATATTTCCCCAAAAAAGATGATAATGTGTCTCAATATGTTTTGATCTTGCGTGGTACATAGGATTGTTTGATAATTGATGGTGCTTTGGTTGTTACATTTGTTAATAGTTGGTGTTTTCTAAACTTCTTCCACATCTTCAAGAACTTGCTTGATCCAAAATACTTCACAGGTATAAATGCATGAAGATTTGTACTCAACTTCATTAATGAGAAAGACATAGTCAATTTTTTCTTATTTCTCCATTCCACGGTCCTAGATTCAAAGGCTAAATGCATATCCTAGAGTTTACAGTCCTAAATCGAAAGGCTAAATGCATATCCTAGAATTTATGGTCCTAGATCCAAAGGCTAAATGCATATCCTAGAGTTTATTTTTAAACACATATTGAAATTTTATTTTAAAATATTTTCTTTATTATAAAATTTTAATTAATTTTTAAATTGTTATTTAAATAAAGATGAAAATAATTTACTGTAATCATATATTTCAATATTAAATAGAAATAACTTTAAATTTAGTGTTTTCATTAGTTACTACAAAGAATACATAAATAAACATATATTACTAATAATTATATAGTATTTCGTTGGCTACATAGCTAGGGTTTTTTGTCTTGTTGTATGCGTGGATTTGTAGGATGATGGTCCACAATGGATGGGTCAACGAGGCAAAACTTGTCAAATATTCACAAAACCCATTGGATGACATCACTATCTTGCCACAACCCAAAGTCCTCCTATTGGATTTTCAGCAAGCACTAGGGATCTCCAAGTCTATTCCGCTAGTGATGTCATGCTAGAAGTAGTGGACAGAGTATTTTTTAAGGATAAAATAATTTTCATATATATGGTATTTTAGATGACTATTCTAGTTTGAAATTTCACACTTATAAAATGTAGGCGAATTAAAAAAAATGTAATTTACTATTAAAATCGATAATTTTTTTGTGAATAGCATCTATTTAATCATATATATGTAGGTGAGAATTTGGAAGAATGATTACAATAGTCATTATTTTATATCTACGTTTCGAGTCACAAACAAGACTCATCATCAGGAGATGATGTGAGAGAAAATAAAGAAGGGAAAAATAACCAAACAAATATAAATCAAAAATAAAAGAAAAGTGGCAAAACAACTAAAAATAATAAATATCTAAGGCGAAAATTTTGAGGAATAAGAAGAAGGAAATAAATAAAATCAAAAGAAAGAACACAAAAAAAGAAAGAATGAATAAATGAAAAGGAAGAAGAAATAAATAGAAGGAAATAAATAAAAAGAAGACAAAGAACTAATAAAATGAAATAAAATAAATAATACAAAATAAATAAAATAGTAAAATAATAAAAGGAAATAAAAATAAAATAGGAGAAGGAAGGCATACTAAAAGAAGAAATTAGAATAGGATAAGGAAAATGGAAAATGATAAGAGAGAGAAAATCCAAAAGGAATGAGAGAGGAAAGAGCCTTAATGAAAGAGGGAAAGAGGAATAAGAACAAAGAGGAATAAATGAGAATAATAACAAAGGAAATGATTAAAAGAAAGGGAAATAAGAGGGAAATAAAAATAAGAAGAGGGAAAAATGAAAATAAACAAGACAAAGCAATAAATAAAAATAGGATTACAACAAATAAAAATACAATAAAAGTAGAACAAAATAAAATAAAATAATAATAAACATAAAAATAAGAATAAGAATAAGAATAAAAATATAGAATAAAATAACAAGATAACGAATTTTTTTATAGATTAAAACAAAGGAGAGAGAGGGAAGAAAGGAAAGGAAGTAAACAATCATTGGATATGTGAGAT
This sequence comes from Pinus taeda, assembly GCA_000404065.3. Taxonomy (NCBI): domain Eukaryota; kingdom Viridiplantae; phylum Streptophyta; class Pinopsida; order Pinales; family Pinaceae; genus Pinus; species Pinus taeda. The sequence continues at coordinate 26,050 of APFE031474453.1, forward strand.
TAACGGGATTTAGCTAGTGCTTACCTCAATACCACCATCTACGTTTAAATTGCTAGGGTGCTTGATGATCTCCAATGCTTCTCTAATTTTGTGTTTGAAATAATGACCCTATTTAGTGATGATGTTAGAATCGTCAAAATATATATGTAATGATCCTCTTTAGCGATTATTTAATAGAATCTTCATATATATGTAAAATTGGCGAATAATTTTTTCATAAAATGTACAAAAAAACCCATTTGCGAAATTTTGCCACTAAAATTTTCCCTAGCGGTGGATGCTCACTCATGCTCTAGTATATCATGTCCACCAAAATGCTCCAGTCATGAGATTGGTCTGATGGCTATGATTTCGGGAGTGTCAAAACCAACAATTTTGATCATGACTCAAAAGGTTGTATATGTCACTTCTTATGGGCAAAGTCTAGACCCTTTTGTCTATCCTCTATAGATATCCACACCATTTTCTAAGGATATCTAACCTATCAGATTCTCACTAGCTCTTCAAGGTTCATCAAGGTCGGCTCAAGCTACCAGTTTCATAGGCAGTGTTCTAACTCTGGATACTTTGTGTGGCGAGCTGACAACTCAGTTAGGTCCATTAACGTTGGTTTCAAGAAAGATGTTAGAAAATGAGACGATTAGGAAAAATGAGAAATGTGGTAAGAACAAGCTAAATGAAACAAATTTTGTTTTGGGATAGGAAGTCATGCTAAACAATATCCATCACATGGAGGAAACGACTATGGTTTTCTAGCTTTCTATATGAAGGATGAACCACAGGGGCTTCACTCAATGAACCTATGACATATCATGTGTGTTCTTGGCATACCAAAAAATACCTTTAATTAGACTATATATTGGAAAATACCTCTAAACATCACATTATTTAACCATATACCAATACAAACCCAATACTCCTTCCCAATTTAAAAAACCCCTACTTTCACTAGACATTATAGGTATCCATTTTACCATTAACATGTTTTATACCCCTTTATAAATTTTCATTAACTTTGAGTTCCATTTTTTATATCTGTCAATATAAAAACCCTCTACTACATATTATATGATCAATATATTGTGTCATTTTTTTCTCAACATATATCCCCTAATATGAATGCATGTGGTATGTTATTTCTCACCCAGTGAAGCCCTCATGGGATGCAGATGGACACTCTACGTTGGTGGACCGAAAAATATATCTTGCTACCACTGAGTTACAACCAAAAATTCGAGATTTTAGCTAAAGGTTGGATGGCTTGGGCGAAAAACTCTGGGGCAGATGCTCATATCCTTCTCAAGGGTCATTGGTTCTACGGTTCACATGATTTATTCTTAAAATGTTGGTTTTTGTAGTTTGATGTTTGCACTAAAAAACTTAATTTCCTTCTGATATGGGTTTGGCTCACCGACCTTCCACTGATATTGTGATCCTAGGCGGTCATCAAATAAATTAGGAATGATCTTCTATGAAGCTCATGAATCCTACAAAAGTTTGGAATATATGGGTATGGCTACAATTTAGGTAGGACTAAATATGGATAAGGGTTTAGCATACATTATCACTATTATCTATGGCAATTAGTTCTACAAGAAAGCCATGAACTGTGAAGGTATCCCCTTGATATGTAGTCATTGTCATTATTATGGTCATATTTGATTGGATTTCCCTCTAGCATGTTGGAAGAAGGGTTGGGTTCCAAAGACCCAACTCTAGCCCTCTCCTTCTCTAGGCAATCTCTCGAGGGAGAAGATTATCATAGACCCTCCTCTTCAGGGCTCAGGGTTCAAACCTCTTCGCTAATATATATGTCATGTGTATTCTTAAAATTATACATATTTATTAGTTTCAATTTCATTCAAACTCTTTTTTTTTTTATTTAATTATTTAATATATATTTATACCCATTAACATTAAATTCTCACATGTACATATGAAATCAATATTGATGATAAAATGCTACAAAATGTTAACACTGACACAGATGGAGATAAAAATGTTAACCATGTTATACTATATCATGTTAAGCTCATTATATATAAGTTCTTTAAAGATGAAAATGTGATAGTTCAAGCTCAAATTTTGAGAGGTCTCTTGACATCAAATAAATTAAAAGAAACTACAACACTATTGTGTATTCAAAAATGAACAAAAAATAAAAAGATGAAGGAAAATACGATTCAAAATATACATAGTGCTCTAAAAGAAATTGGAAGATGTAGACAAAAAAGTGATCTAGATGCACGTAGAGAAATACAAATGGTAGTGGTTTCATCAAGTACTAAAGAAATAAGTTTGGTAAAATCTATGGCAAACACATTAGGGACCTCACGAAAAACAATGCACAAGCATAAGATTTTTCGATTACAAATATATGTAAATGATAAGTTGGCTTGTTGGACAATGATTTGTAAGCAACTATACAAACATAGACTTGGATAAGATCTTAAAAATATAATATTTGAATATTGGATGAAAAATTAACGTGTTTCACCAAAATTAAGGGATGTGATGTAGCGAAGAATAACATGAAATCAATATGAAGAATATGCAAAACATATCTTGGACACAACACTCATATAGTTCCTCAATAAGTCCATAGAAGAGAATCGTAGAATTAATATCTCAATCAATTCTTTTGTCCAACAAAAACCATGGTATGTTAAACTCATCACTGTATGTGACACTTGTTGTTGTCATTATCATGTGGAATTTAAATTATATTATGACACATTCTTTAATTTTGGTAAAAGAAGTTGGAAAAAATCACCTCCTCCATCCACTATCCATGATTTCATATAAAAAATTATATGTGGAAGAGAAAATCATGAATTATTTTACCAAATGAAATGTGTTGGTGGTAAAAAATATAATCACTGGGGAAATTTGACTTTGTTTCATGATAAATATCTTGTTGAAATGAATGATCAATAATTTTCCAACATAAAAGTGAAATGGAAGAGATATGAATATATCCATGAATCGGTTGGTTCAAATAGTAGCACAAATGCTAAAAGAATTGATTTACAAGAAGAATAAATTTCTATGATAGATTTTTTGAAGAATTTTTAGACACAAATTTATAAATAGACCAAACATTCTCATAAAGCTCAATGGAGAGACCTACAATTTAAAAAATCGTGTGAAAATTTTCCACCAGTGACCATTTTGTAGAAAATTACATATTTACTGTACAAAATGAAATACAATGTGAATATTATCATTTTGACCAAGTCTCTATGTTTTTCCATGTTCGATATAGACATGCGAAAGAAAATGTTGATAATATAGAAAGCACTAGTGAGAATCGACATGTTATTAAAGAATATCACTTTAGATTAACGATGATCTTACACATGATACACATTTTGTACAATATTTCTTTTGATAAGATTTATGACTCATTGAAAGGTTGTGGAATAAAATTCAATAAACATTGGATATGGCCAGATGGATTTGTAGGTCAATTCAAATATTCACAATCATTCTTTTGGTTGTGTTTTCTTTCTTAAAACCAACATTAAATATTGTTTGAATTTCTTTGAAACTGGTCATGGAAAAGGAGAACATTATGGTGCAAGGGCATGTATAAATCGAGCACTTCGAAGATATCAAATGGACCACTATGTAAAATGACTTGTATCCGCTGAAAAAGTTGTTCAATGGTGCATTGTTTCACTAATCCTTGAGACTAACCCATCAAGGGAGGTATGGAGGTATGTACATATATATATTAACTTGTATATTTTTTTAATATATGATAATTTTTATTGATTTTTTGATTTTAAGCATTTATAAATTATATAGTTTAAATAATATCACAATTTGATTAACTTTGATAAAGAAATTTCATTTTAAAAAACATATTTACATTCCTTTTTGAATTTACTATACATTTTTTTGGCATATTCAAGTCCAAGATGTACATAGATTGATTACATATGAAGATAAAATAGTAAAATTGACTCGAAAATTACATTCAATTTTAAAAATGAGTATCAAGATGTGTTTACATTTGATGAAAGAAAAGAATCTTGTTTTTGTCCTGCTTGCATAGAGGACAGACAGCTTAATGATGTTTATGAAAATAATATGTATGTAAAATCTTGGCAACATACAAAACTAAATACAAATGGGAAAATTTCAGTTGCAATCTTCGAAAAGATGGCGTCAGAGGAGACTATAGTATCATATGAAGGTGATCAAGTTTTTGATCTTGTTAGAGAAGGTAACATTTCAATTTCTTTCAAAGGATATATATATGTGTGTGTGTGTGTGTGTGTGTGTGTGTGTGTGTTTTATTCTTCTAAAATCATTGCATATAAGTATCTAGATAATAGTGAAAATATAGATCTAAATAGATAATAAAATCAAGTCCATGTTGATAACTAATTTCTTGTTAATTATGATCTGAATTTATAATTGCTTTATTGTGCAGGATATGTTTTTGTTGTAGTCGTGCCCATTAAAACATACAAAATGTCAAGTATTATTTGATGCGGTGCACTGAATGAAAGATGAATTTATTGGAAGACTGATGATAATGGTTTTATATATAAAAGAGGGTCTATTATATTGAAAGGTTATTTTTTCCAAGAAAAGCATCAAACTGAGAGTAATGTTTACTTTCAAGACTATCAACCTGATGGCATAAGTTGTCAATATAGTCACTTGGTGTGCGCGGCATGCATAAAGTTGATAGAAGTTCAATTAAAAAAAAAAATTGAAATTTAAAATATGGAAAATGTCAGAAGTTGACCATGAATGGATCATTCAAGATGGCATTCCATTAGAAATTTTTTAATTGAACTACCTAACAATTTATTCTCCTTGTATTCGTATTTGAGAACTTATAGTTCAAGTACGTTGTTAGCCTTTCTTTTTGTGAACTCTTAAGTTGTCCATTCTAGCTATAAGTTAAGTAGTACAATATTTCTTTCATTAATATGGCATGCCTTTGTTGTTAATGTAAGGATGTAGAATATCATAATTTTCTTGTTTATCGTTGATTGCACAATTATCATGTTTTCAGTGTGCATTTTGTTTCCATGAACCATGCTATTACCTTTTCAAATATTTTTATTGTTATCTTAGTACCATGTCTTATAAAGCAATTTTATAGTATGTTTGCATGAACAAATTTATACTAAATATTAATTAGCAACCAACATCCACAATAGCCTTTTCATACATGAATGCAAAATTTATACCATATTTTATAATGCAATTTTAAGTTATGAATTTTTTATATATCTACAACATTATAAAATTCATTCAAATGAAAAATGTACCATGTTTTGTAATTTACAATTTTACTAAATTCATTAAATAACTTGACAAAACATCCTTAAACAAAACCTAAGAATCACCTACTAAAATTATAAGAATGATCATGCAAAATGTACCAACTAAATGAAAATCTAATTTCATTGTTACATATTCGTGAACTTAAATATGTAAAACCTTTAATCATCAAGTCATGCATCATGCAAATTGTACCATGTTTTATAATGAAATTTTCTAAAATGTTTGCATGAACAAATTTATATTAAAAGTTAATATCAATCGACATCCATCGATATCCATTTCTCATACTTGAATACAATATACATATTTTGTAATGCAATTTTAAGTTATAATTGTTTTCATATATCTACACAAAATTATAAAATTCATTCAAATGCAAAATGTGCCATGTTTTGTAATTTGCAATTTTACTAAATTAATTAAATAACTTGACAAAACATATTTAAACAAAACCAAAGAATCATCTACTAACATTATAAGAATGATCATGCAAAATGTACCAAGTAAATGAAAATTTAATTTCACTGTTACATATTCATGAACTTAAATATGTAAAACCTTTAAGCATCAAACCATGCATCATGCAAATTGTACCAGCTTTTATAAAGCAATTTTATAAAATGTTTGCATGAACAAATTTATATTAAAATTTAACTATCAAGCGGCACCCATAGTAGCCATTTTATACATGAATGCAAAATGTATACCATATTTTATAATGCAATTCTAAGTTATGATTGTTTTATACATCTACACCAAATTATAAGATTCATTCAAATCCAAAATGTACCATGTTTTGCAATTTCAAATTTTACTAGATTCAACTAAAATAACTTTATAAAATAAATTTAAACGGAACTTAAGAATCATCTACCAACATTATAAAAATGATCATGAAAAATGTACCAACTAAATACAAATTTAATTTCATTGCTACATATTCATGAATATGTTAAACCTTTAATCATCAAACCATGCATCATGCAAATTGTACGATGTTTTATAAGGCAAATTTATAAAATGTTTGCATGAACAACTTTATATTAACAGTTAACTATCAACTAACTTCCATAGCAACCATTCTATACATGAATGAAAAATGTATACGATATTTTATAATGCAATTTTATGTTATTGATTGTTTTAGACATCTACACCAAATTATAAGATTCATTCAAATGCAAAGTGTACCATGTTTTGTAATTTGCAATTTTACTAGATCCATTTTAAATAACTTGAAAAACCAAATTTAAACGAAACCTCAGAATCATATACTAACATTATAAGAATGTTCATGCAAAATATACCAACTAAATGCAAATTTAATTTAATTTCTACATATTCATGAACTTAAATACGTAAAACCTTTAAGCATCAAACCATGCATCATGAAAATTCTACTATGTTTTATAATGCAATTTTATTAAATGTTTCCATGAAAAAATTTATATTAAAAGTTAAATATCAACCGACATTCATAGTAGACATTATGTACATGAATTCAAAAAGCATACCATATTGTATAATGAAATTTTAAGTTATGATTGTTTAGACATCTAGACTAAATTATAAGATTCATTCAAATGCAAAATGTATCATGTTTTGTAATTTGAAATTTTACTATATTCATTTTAAATAACTTGACAAAAGAAGTTTAAAAAAAACCTAAAAATCATCTACTAACATTATAAGAATTATTATGCAAAATGTGCGAAATAATGAAAATTTAATTTCATTGCTATCTATTCATGAACTTAAACATGTAAAACCTTTAAGCATCAAACCATGCATCATGAAAATTGTACCATGTTTTATAATGCAATTTTATAAAATGCTTGCATGAACAACTTTATATTAAAATCTAACTATAAATCATCATCCATAGTAGTCATTATATACATGAACGCAAAATGTATGTACCATATTTTATAATGCAATTTTAAGTTATGATTGTTCTAGGCATCTACATCAAATTATAAGATTAATTCAAATAAAAAATGTGCCATGTTTTATAAGGCACGATCATAACAATCATCATGCAAAATGTACATAAACTCTAAATTACCATGTATTAAATCATAATAAGGAGTTACATTAAATATGTCCAAAATTTATATCATTATAATAGTAAATATATATAATAAACAGTTGTCAAATAAAAATATGCATCAAAGAGATCAATTCATAATAAAGAATTTTACTTTAAATATGTCCAAAATTTATATCATGATAAAAGTAATATAATATAAAAAGATTGTTAAATAAAAGGTTGCACCAAAGAGAATCTCGCTGAAATATACGATCTATAAAGATCCTTGTCCTCTCATTAGAATCATGGGTGCCCTGCACAACATTTGTAATTTCATAAATACATAAGATTATGTAGTTTAAAATTAAATTTTAATTTTTTTAAAATTAAATGAGAATGTAAGAACATCAAAACAAAATATAAAAACATTCCAATTCCATGCAATACATTATCATGTTCCCCCCTCCATTGTTCCCTCGTGGTATTCACCATGCATTGCACCCTCATGGATAACATGTACAATACACGTACATGTATATATATTAAAAATTTAAAATTGCACATGAAATGCATAAACTCGAAATATTAAAAAATAAAGTATCGACTTCTTCAAATTTTCTAGATGATTCAATCCCTATAACCAACTCAAGTTTAAAATTCCATGCAATACCTCATGGTGTTCCCCCTGCATTTCTCCATCATGGATGCCCTATACAATACATGTACATGTATATATTAAAAATTTCAAATTGCACATGAAAATGCATAAACTCGTAATATTAAAAATATTATTAAACATTTTTTTCAAATTGTTTAGATGATCCTATCCCCATTGTTGAGTCCATCACTAAGGTCCATGGAGAATGAAAATCGTCTCCACAAGCCTAAAATTCAAAAAATTTGAAACTATAAGATAGAGATCTCATTTTCTAATGAAACTTTCTTCAATTTATAAAGAAAAAAGTGAAATATACAACACTTATGACAAGTGAATATCTTGCACATCTCTTAGTAGGGAGGAAGAGGGTGGTGTTATGTCGAAAACATCGGACGAAATCAGAATCTGTTCACATTTAATTATATATGTAATTATTTATTTTAAAATATGTCCTCATGATACCGATATAATAAAAGTAGAATAAGGTATCAACATGAACTCTTCAAACAAACTAACAGCTGTAAATATCTTCAATGGAACCTGAACTTGGGACTGTGATATTATCAAACTTTTCATTTCAGCAAGCGAGTAATTGCAAATGGTGAAAATATGATATATTTTGTGTTAGATTATATTCTAAAAAATTTTAACAAAATTTATGTGAATCAATATTAACACATACATTAAACTACATTAAAATATCCACCCTAACATTAACATATACCGATCCCACGCCCTCTTCATCATGACAAATTAGGTCTTCCCAACCGTTACGGAAAACCTTTGCATATGTTTTAAGCTCCTCAACATTCATATTATTTATATCCTCATCTTTTTTATATACAAAATTAACATGTACATTAGTTCGTGCTATTTGTCAGTTTAGACCGAAATTAATTCTAGTAAATGCATTTTGGATGTTGTCTATAATGGCATCCCTTCCTTCTTGACCAATTTGAGAAGTGGCATCCATCTCTGATCACAAAGTTACCAAAAGAGGAGTTTGACGTACCAAAGGTGGCAGAGGATCAATAAATTCAATATCCCGTAATGTAGCCTTACGTTCATATAGCTGACCTCTACCAGTACCATAAAATTTAGATGGAAGGTCATTATAATCAAGTATCATATCGAAAAATAATTCTGCATAAAATAAATTTTCAAAATAAATTGGAACCTCGTCATTCCATGATAGCTTTCCATATGCTGTAATGAGCCTATCATACAAATGGTTGGCTATAACAGGGTGCTTGAAATATTTCACCTTGAGCATATTTGTTTTCGACCGTTCTTTGAAATTAAACATAGATTTTTCATCATCTTTTCTAACCCGTTTACTTACCATCACGTATTTATCGAGACCCTTTAGTGCTTCCTTTCTCTATCTCATCGTATTTATAAATAAATCAATGGTTGGCCCAAGCTTCTTGTAAATATTAATAAATGAGCTTAGAGAGTGCACAACCATTTCTAAGCTTTGTCGATTCTCTCCGGGGAGTTCCAAACTCCCAAGATCATTCCTCAATTTTGAATAATGACCTATGCACCTCTATAGCATACATTGTTAGAGGCTTGTTTCCCAAGGAATGTCATTAGGAATATCATATGGATATGTGGTGGTTGATGTATGGTCTTCTTCTTGAGTTTCCTTGCTTCGCTTCCATTTATTTTGAACAACATTTCCACCCCCTACATCACTATAATTACATAAATATAAAAATATGTGAACAGATGTATTCATACACATGCAATATGGACATGTACACATACATGTACATACAATTCATTTACATGTACAAATTTGTTTTAACATAATTTTTTTATATAATTGACCAAATGATTAGGATCATGATGATCTAAATGAGATTGATGACCACTTTGAGGTGGTTGAGCACCATCACACCTAATTACAGGAGTTGATTGAGTTTGATGACCATTGGGAGAATGTTGACCACCCTCACGTGATGACATAGTGTGAGAAGATTCTAAAAAAAACAGAAAATTAATTCAACATATTTGTGTGTACATATGATTCTACCTAATTATGATTTAAGTAAATGCACATAAACATATATATACCATACCACGACAATGTGAATTATGGCCCTCTATTGATTGAATATATACTCTCTTTGACCTATTTTGAGATGCTCCTAAAAAAATGAAATTTATTATAAATTAATAAAGCTAAATTGAAAAAAAATCAATTTCATATATATGTACATATGATTATATTCAAATATCATTTAAAATAATGCACATAAATGTATATATACCATGATCATGATTTAACAAATAATGGACCTTGTCTGATTCATTTAATAATCTCATTGATCCTTGACCACCCCCTCTAGTACATGGATGAGACTCAATTGATGCTCACCTCGAAGAATCAAGTGGCAAAAGCTTATACATGATATATATCTATATATCTACACACACACACACACACACACACACAAACACACACACCATGATCTTTAGAAAGTTACCTCATGCATTTATTGGTGTAACCCTTCAAATTACATCATGCATTTAAAAATATTAAAATTGTAATTTGAAAAGATTGAAAATTCAGAAAATTGATGAACTATCCGAGGGTTCCTTCAAAATTATTTAGTGTACATTATTCACTTAAAATATACTCAAGACTAAAAACGTAAATGTTGAAGTGCACATTTTAAAAATTAAATACAATTTTTTAAACAACCAAGTTGTGGTTACATAGTGGGACACACTTAGCATAGAATTGAAAAAAACACATGCTCATTAAAAAAAACACAATTATAACTAAAAAACACAGACATATCAAAGGTATCCTACAGTTTCCATGAATAAATTTTGATGGATATATTCTTAACACCAATTCATAATTCACAAACAAATCTTGAATTCACATTTCCCCATACAATATATCACTAGACATCCTGTTAGCGTTTTCATAATGTCTTATGCTAAATGATTGAAATTGACTAACAATATTTTTTGCTTCTCTGTGCATTTTTTTTAACCTCTCCTTTTTAACTTGGTACACACCTTTCATCTGGTTGCACATAAGTTTGAAATTGGCAAAGACTACAATTACATTAGATCCATACTCCCTAGTTGTTCCCAAGCCTTCTATCAGTGCAATATAATATGGTTCATTGTTTTTTGTTCTTCCAAGTACATTCATTTTCTTTTGGAGAACTTTTTTCATCGCAATATTGCATAGAACATAAGTAATCATTTTTTCCCTAGATTAGGATAACAAGAAACTTCTATGCATATTGTCCATTTTTCAAGCATGTTTAATGGGTTTTTTATCCCTATAAAAAATAAATTCAATAAAATGAGTAATATATTTATTTATTCCAAATGGCTTAGTTTATGAGATAATGATAATAAATAAATACCTATTATGATTGAATAATGGAATACTACAATGATTTAGCCTAGTTTTAGGATCATCTTCTATGTTCTTGTTCGAAATTTATACACGTGATTGATAGTTTCATCAAGCAATTATAAATTATGATGTTAGGAATATATTGATTTTAGGAACTGGGTTTATATAAATGCATATGTGATAGATTATTTACATCGAAGGTGCATGCAGACTTGTTATCATTGGCATTCCTCCCTTTAGTTACTCTGCAGAAGTTGATGGGAAACACTTGAAATGATGAATATAATGATGTTTTTGTCTCTTCCAAAATGGAGTCAGGCCATGAATACAGAGAGGACCACACCATTAGTGCCATACATTTGTGGCTTAAGTGCATAAGGTAGGCTATGTACATAAGATATTACAAACATTAACATAATATTTTAAAATACAATCTGCCAAAAGTTATATGCAAGGTAAGTGAATCAGCTATATACCATGGTAAAGCATAGGTATTTTCATCAAGCATTCTCACTTGAATTAACTATTTGAAAACATATAAAAAAAGTGAATTCATACGTCAATTATGCAAATAAATCTGAAGCTTAAGAGAAATATGTGTGATAGATTTAAATCTAATACTTAGTAAAACATATAAAAGGGATAGGGGTTTAACCATTAGCTTCATGTATAACCCTAGATTTTATATTAAATATATGTTATTTAACAAACCAACGTTCAAATACCCCTTGGAATATGTTGGTTGTATAAGTCCTTATAATAATTATGTTATTTTAGAATATTGTATTCTTATTATAAAGGATGATTCACATACTTTCTAGTCTTATAATGAATTTATTGACATATGTGAGAAGTTGTTTGATATCATATAGCATCCCAGTGTATATGGTAATATTTTGCATTTCAGGTTGCTTAAGAAGGAAAAATCTATAGATTTCCCTTCCAAATGAGAGCTCCCATTCCCCTAACAATGCCAGAGGAATTCGACTAATGACGTGGCAACCAACCTACCAACTGTTCCAAGTGGGATGACAATATATATATATATATATTATGTTTAAAATATTTCCCTTCAAGAGGGGTTTTGATAAAAAAATCAACCCTTCACCAATTAACCCTCCAAATTAAAGGCATCTCATCTTTTACTGCATTTTTCAAAAGCTGTGTAAATCGATTGCTAGTGAAATCTATTTTTTTTGTTTACATTGTTTGTACACTCAATGTCATAACTATTTTAAGAATTGAAGATTGTGATATTGGTTTGTTACAGTGACCTTCAAGTTTGTTACAGTGGCCAACAAGCCCCTTTACTCACCTCCCTATTGCAACAAGACATAAGTTTTCACGTAGTAGTAGTTCATTCAATAAGACAGGATGCGAATATCGGCAGTGGTATGACATCCATGCATAAGGAAAGAACATAAAAAATCATAGTGAAATGGGAAAGTTTACCAATTAGCAATTTCATGTTCGCTTTAAACCACCTAAAGAGTAGAGAAAACTAGAAAAGGAGGAAAAAAAAGAATTTGCTATAGTGTGAAGAATTTGTGAGGTAATTCTAAAAAGAGCTGATTTTTCTAGGATGTTATGTATTTTCTAAATGTTCTTGTATTTATTTCTATGAATATTATTAATAAATAAGTGTTTAAAGTAGGAAAGTATTTTAGGTTTGAGTTTTGAAAGGCATAGAAGTTTTGAAAATATTGAGGATTTATCGTGTGGAATTTTTTTCAAATTAAAAAATTCTTATTCGAATTTTTAACATGTCATATCAAATTTGAATCTGAATTCGAATTCAAACTTGGTAACTATGTTTGTAAGAGCTAAGGTACCACAGGGTTTCAAATTCGAGTGATAGCTTTATTTCACATTTTGGGTCTCCGTTTTGTTTCACACGCAATTTTTTTACTTTGTTAATAACTTTTTCATATTGTAATATGGAAATTTGGGAGTACACAACAGTGTCATATGTTGAGACATCTAGTTCAATGGATTCAACCATTACCTCACCCACCTCTCCTTTTGATGTTTCCGATCGATGTGGATGAGATGTGGGATCTGTAATTCCCAATAGCTAGGAAGTACAAGCTCCCATGTGACACACACAAACATTTTGTGTAAAACAATAGGTGTGAAAAGTCTATTTGGAAGGAGTTGTTCATAGCTTTTGTATAAGTGATTTCTGAAACATGCAATGTATTAACCAAAATTTAGGGTTTCTTGAAATTTTAATTATATTGATTATTGGCTTTAGTTGTTTTTTTGGAAATATTTATTGCACTATAATTGTTATTCTACTTTGATAGAATATCAATTTATTTTAGACAAGATATGATATTTTAACTATTCTTAAAAAAATCAAAGTTGGTAAATGAATTTACTATTGGTTTTTATGTATATAAATAATTTTTATTATGTTGATGCATGGAATGAATGAGGATTCATTTCATTCTCTCATATGGTTACATTGTAGAGTTTAGTCTCTAGACTATAGTTATTTATTAGTATTATGGTTGCTTATTTTTGGACTCACCTGATGGGCCTCCAAATTCGACATAAATTGAGGCCCATATGACCATCCGTTAGCACATTATACCTCTTGTATTTTGAATTAGATGAAATATTTTTAGCTTTGATATGTACATTAGGAAGGTTTAGAGATAATTGCATATTTTTTCCTAATATTATTTATTTTTGTAGAATATTGTGAGAATATTGGGTCAATTATGAATATTTGGAGGAGGAGATAATCTAGGGACTTGCTCCCTACTATAGGAGGATCAATATTGGATAATAAATTAACATAATATCATGAAAGTATTGACAAATTCTAGAGCTCCAGTGATTGAGAAAATATAGGAATGTGTTCTCTGTCATTTAATGCAGATTCCTACTGTTGGCAAGCATATCCACTATTTGAGGGATTTTGGAGGGGAAAGCTTCCTCCTTTCAAGGAGAATGTTTCCTCATAATTTTTAATAAGTAACAATTCGAATTTTCCTCTAGGGGCATATATTTATTAGTCTTCTTGTGGAGAAAACTTGTATTTTTGCAGGTCCACTTTCATTTCTAGCATGGATGTACTTGGATTGATTCAAATAATGAAATTTGGTGCAATTTTTAGCTTCTAAGGCTTGTCATCCTTCATAGGACTCTAATTATCCTTGGGTTTGGCCATCCCAAAAGCCTCAAATCCCTTTTGTATAATTTTTGTTTCTTCTTTTCACTTCTTATTTACATGCATCTCGTATTCTTGTTTTTCCTATTTCTACATTTAGTATTGATATTTTTTTGTTGTAGCATTGGGTTAAATGGTTGGAGTGAATTATTTTGTAGGCTATTTATAGATTCTAAAGCATGATGCTTCTTTATAAAACATTTGGAAATCCATATTCATCATTGAGCTAGTTGGATTGGTTTACTTGTTTACAAATATAGAATTCCTAGAAGTTCCATGTAGCAAATAGTAGTAATTTTCTACTCTTTTTTAGAACTTGTTAATAATGTGTTAATAAAAAAATTCAGTTAATAAATTTTTTTATCCCATTGCATTTGCACTTGATTATGTTTGTAATTTGATAGGTTAAGCAACTCACTAGTTCTTGAATTTCCAATTTTTAGAGTAGTAATTTTCCGTTATTTTTTAGCACGTGTGAACAAGGGTATTTTTGAGTGACTCCACTTGGAATGGAGACCTAAGACATCCTAATTAATAAAAAAAAAAAAAATTATCATCCCATTTTCACTTTATTTACTTGGTCACTAGGTGATTTATCTCCTCCTGTATCAACAAGAACTCCTGTAGCAATTATGTTTTGCTTGTAGCAATCGCCTGTGCCAAACCTGTAACACCGGTTTCCTTCATCAGTTTTGATCCCCACTGTAACTCTAACTTAGTATATATGAATAATGACTCCCAGCTATTATGTTATGATCAAGGGAATATCCTAAGCCACTCCAACCCTTCCTTTTCTTCATTGCAAAAATAGAGTAGACTTAGTTTCTTTATCGCAAGCATGTTGTAAGTAGTTTATTGATTTAGAAGCAAGTGTGAACTAGGTAGATGGTACATGCAATTCTAATTGGTAGTTTTATGAATGATGCAAGATAAAATAGTTTTGCTTGTACAAGTAGATTAACCTTTGTCCTTTCATGAATTGATTAGTTAGCATTTACAGGTTCAACAAGTAGCATTTCCATTTCTTGCAAATAAAGTAAAAATTCCATTTTTGCAATTAGTTTAGTCTATGATTTCATGACATTCACTACATTACATAAGATCAACAAAAGAAGGAGGTAGTTCATGTTTCACATATAGTTTCGATACATCTTAAGTTTTTATGAACCTCGAGTTTATAATTAAATTTGGTAGCCTTAGGAGTTGCAGCATTCTCATTGCAATACTGAGGTTCATCACTTTTTGGCACCATTGTTGGGAGGTGTCAAAGTATGCATTTTTTTCCCCCTAGCTAATTCATTTATTTTACTTCTACAAAAGCACACAAAAATTGCATTAGGCATCTTTCATTTTAAGAGAAAAAAATTGCATTGCATTAGCATTCTAATTCAATTTCTTTTATAAAAACAAAAAAATACTTCTGCAACACCCTATTTGATCACGTGGTGTATTAAGAGCCACACCACCATCCACTTTTGTTAGTAGAAGAAGAAGAGGTAAAAGAGAAAGTAGAAGAAATGACCAGAGATTACAACAATAAATAATATCCTCTTCAATTTCCCATTCAAGATATTGGTGTCAGTGTGCATATGAATAACATCCCTCCATATTTCTTTCCCAACTTCCATGGTATGAGGTGAGAGGATCGAGAAACATTTCTCTTTAAATTTGAAATTGTTTGTAGATCTTATGGTTACTTATTAAACACTCGAAAATTGAGATTGTTTCCAACAACATTGAATGATAGAGCTCTTAAATGATTCATGAGTTCAGGGACTAATTCAATAAGATCATGGAATGATAGGCAAAAGATATTTCTAGAAAAATATAAAGATCATGATCTTTAAGAAAAAATATTTAGAATGACTCAAAAAGCAGATGAGATCCTTAAGGATTTAATAGAGAGGTTAATGTATAATGTTAAGAGGGAAAATTACATCATTTAGTATCTGAGACACTAAAACTCTCTTTCTTACAAGAATTAGGGATGAATGTATTGATCACCTTGATCTCATGAGTAGAGGTGATGTATACCAATTATCATTTGAAGAAATTTGTGAAACATGAAAACACATATCAAGAGGAAGGGAAAGAGTAATTAAATCAACATCAAGATCGATAAGTCAAGCTAAACTAGGAAATTTGTTTGATGACTTTAAAACATAAATTCTTAGCAATATAAGTGAACAAGTAGAAATGTTAAGAATTAAAGTTGAGGAAAAAGAAGATGTTGATATTTGTGTTGTCCATGTAGAATCACATGCTATTAAATATTTCCCATCATTACCAAGGTTGAAGGAAGTTTACGAAGAGGAAAATGAAGCAAGCCAATCACCAAAGCAACTATGTTATGTAGCTCGAAGAGGACCACGACAACCTAGTCAACCTAGTATGATGTAAGAACCTAATTCAAAATTTCAAGGTTATCCAAATCCATCTGATGCAGGAGCATCTAGCTGATGGGTCATCATGATAGAAGGTTGTTTGGTCTCTGGGAGGACTGAGAAGGAAATTGCTAAGTGAACATCGTAGTTGTTTTTTTTATGTTGTTTTAATTTAGTAAAAGATAGTATTTAGGAAGGTAGAGGATTAATTAGTGAAATTGTTGCAAGTAATTATTTTTATTTTCATGTCAACTTTTACAAGATTGTAACGTATAATGATAAATAGCTTTTTGAACTAAAAAAATGTAACCAACAATAGTTAGGAGAAAATAGTTTCTAGATAATCATTGAAAAGGAACATAATGCAATTGTAAGAGGTTCAACTTTTTTAGAAAAAGAGAAATCTAATAAAATATCTCTAAGCACACAAACTATTTTCAAAATATCTTGTAAATGTCTATCTATCATCCTATTAAATTTCCTGAAACAGTGAAAGCATATTCTTTGTTTTTATTCCACAAGCATGTACGCATATATGTTTCTACTTGTAATGATTCAAGCAGGCCAATAAATCAAAGCAAGCTTGTAGTCATAACTAAGGAGTACATTGCAAAAATGAGGGCATACAGTTCCTGAAGTTGTCAATCAAAACAACGCAGAGAAATCCTGAACGTATATATATATATATTTCGAGCATCAAAGGTAGAGACAAGACGCATGCATTTTCGAACAGTTGGACAAACAAATCATACAAGTGCTTCTGAAGAATAAACTCTCTTTGTTTCCTTTATAAAATAAGCACAGAATCTCTGTTCAAATACATACATTCACAAAAACCTCTGTTTAAATATACACATAGTCCATGCAATAACACTGTACAATGTTCGAAGAGTTATCCTAGCATATGGGTTTAGAAACCCTAGCCATAAATCAAACCCTAGAACAACTACCCACAAGAGGAACAATGCAAGTCTAATAGCCTACGAATACATACTATCAGCAGACTCAAGTCATCACAACTAGCCATTGTAACCCTAGCCTACGACGAGAAAGAAACAAGTTACAAGATGATAGGGAACGACCCTACCTGGGTCTAGACAGCGCACTGAGGAGCCGAAGTCAAAACCCTCCAAGATGAACATACCTACAACGATAGACATCAACCGAAATTTTTGAGCATGTTGTGGCAGATAAAGAAGAGACCGAAAGAAAATAACGAAAATGGGGTTTGAACTCACCTTACAGAAACAGGGCACTTACATTGTAGTCACCTAGGGTTACTATGCTCACAAAGGAGCAAGTACATCAGTTAATCAGCATGAAAAGGAGAAGGAACTGATAGCAAGGAACAAAAATTTACCTTGACATTGTGGGAGAAACTGAAGCAAAGACCCTGAGACTACAACCTATCCACAAAACAGAGGAATGTAACCAGAGAACTCAATGAACAGTCACACAGAAGGATTCAAGGCAAAAGGAGTCGCACAGTCTAGCTAAATAACGAGTATCAACTTGTACACAGAGAAATCCCAAATTGCAACAAGCAAACTATAATCCAAAACTCGAAAGAAATATTAAGCACCAGATAGAGAAACAAATAACAGAATAACCAGGTTCAAACAAGATTTCATTACCAGACAGAGAAGCCGACAAGTTTCCAGGTCAAGAGCTGAGCCAAAATACTAGAGGCAGTGTAACATTTCACCGAGAAAACTACATAGAAGAACCATATTGCTGAACCCTCAAACCTCAATAGCTCGACGAGAAAAATGAATGGGAGATAGGGTTTGAGAACCTCATACCAAAGCGGAAGTGAAAATTCCGAGGAGTGGACACTTGTCCAATAGCCATTAGCGTGGGTATAAAACATTAAGTGCGGAATCCAAATCAATTATAAAATCATTGCAATCAACCACCGAATGAACAAATATTACTATTAATCAAATTGCTTATCATTTAATCATGTAAAGTCCTTTTATTAACGTTGGTAAGTGTGACAAGGGGGGTTGGACCCATCAAGTGGTATTAGGGTAGGAAATTGAAAGTGTCAGGATATGGAAGTTGGAAGATGAGGATGTGGGAGAGGTGTGCGCAGAGTAGCAGATGAAGGGTTGAGCAAAGAAATAAGGATCCTTATTGCTCATTTAGAGGTAGTGGAGGCATGAAGGAGAAGAGATACAGAAATAGGAGATGACAGCGAGGAATAAGCCACAGTTACAATAGACGGATCAGATGAAGAAGGGCCAGAGATGAGGTTGTTGAGGTCTGTTCTGTTGGCCACTAACAAGCCCAAACCAGAGATTCCTAACTACGATGGCAGCCTGTCCACAAAAGTTCTGTTGGATTGGGTAAGCAAGTTGGACAAGAATTTTGAAAGTGAAGAGGTCAGCGAGGACCAGAGGGTCAAGTTCGTTGTGACAAAATTGAAGGGACATGCAACCCTGTGGTGGGACAGTATCCAAGCAGAGAGAAGGATGATGAACAAGTTACCAATAAAGAGGTGGTCAAGGATGGTGGCCAAGCTGAAAGGCATATTTCTGCCTAAGGATTACCAGGTTGCACTTTAACTGCAAAATTTAAGACAAAAAGGGATGACAATAAGGGAATATACAGAAGAATTCTACCGGGTGAACTTGAGAGCTGGTTATATTGATGACACTCTAGAGAAGATAGAAAGATACGTAAATGGTTTGAGACTAGAAATACTGGATGAAATCAGCATTCTTTCCCAGAGAAATATAGAAGAAGCCTATCATAGTGTTGTGAAGGCTGAGGAAAATATTACTAGAAAACAAAATGCTAGGAGAGGATGGGGAACCAACAAAGGATGAGGATAGTCCTATGGCAGAGGACGAAATGCCAGTAGTAACGAAGAGGGTAGTAGCTCCAAGGCTTCAAGAACAACAGAAAAAGGAGACAGCACTAGAGGTGGCAGACCATATCAGCGAGGAAGAGGGAATGGCCGAGGTAGAGGAGCTAATTTCCGGTGCTACAGGTGCCACAAGTGGGGGCACAGATCTTTTGAATGCCCTGAAGCAAAGCAAGCTGGCTAGAGGGGAATGTTTGTTGCATAGTGTAAGGAAGCTAAGGCACCACCCCAAGAAGAAGAAAATGTAGCAGAAACGGGGGAGGCCTTAGTTCTGAACAAAGTGTTACTGAAACCAACCAAATAAACAGCGAAACAGACCCAATGGAAAGCACTATTCCAGACAGTTTGCAAATCACATGGAAAGTGCTGCAAATTGATCATTGACAGTGGGAGTACAAATAATTTGGTTTCCACTGAGATTGTGGAAAAGTTGGGTTTGAAGTGGCTTAAGCACCCTACCCCTTACAAGGTGTCGAGGCTGTAGAAAGGCCACCAGCTATTGGTTGATGAATAGTGTGAGGTTGAATTTCACATTGGCAGGTACAAGGACAAAGTTATCTATGATATTATGCCAATGGACATGTGTCACATACTACTAGGAAGACCATGGTAGTGTGATCGGAAGGTAGTATATGATGGAAAAATGAACTGCTACAAGTTTTTTAAAGATGGAATCAAGCATACGCTAGTACCCATCAAGGAAGAGGAGACAGTAGAAGCAAGCGGGATGAAAGCATTGTTAATAGGTGGAAAACAGTTTGTGAAACAGATTGAGGAAAGTGTAGTGAACGATGTTGTTGTGAGGAAGGAAAAGATAGTGTTGTTGCACATAGAAATGTCTGATATGCCTACAGAAATTCAAGAGATGTTGTAGGAATTCAGAAACATTGTAGTTGATGATTTTCCGGACAAGTTGCCTCCCAAAAGAAGCAGCAGTCATCATATCGACTTTATACCCAGAGAAAGCCTACCAAATAAGGCAACATATTAGATGAGCCCCAAAGATAATGAGGAAATCAGGAAACAGGTGCAGGAGTTGCCAGATAAAGGGCTAATAAGGGAAAGCTTGAGCCCTTCTACAGTACCAATAGTTCTCGCTCCTAAGAAAGGAGGAGAATGGCGGATGTGCATGGATTCGTGGGCCATCAACAAGATCACCATTAGGTATAGGTTTACCCTACCACGAATGGACGATATGATGGACTTCCCAAGTGGGGCAGCATACTTCACAAAGATTGATCTAAAGAGTGGCTATCATCAGATCTAGATCAGTGAAGGAGATGAGTGGAAAACAACCATCAAGACTAATGAAGGGTTGTACGAGTGGTTGGTCATTCTGTTCGGTTTGAGTAACGCCCCTAGTACTATTATGAGATTGATGAATGAAATGCTGAAAGAGTTCATCGGCAAGTTTTTGATAGTGTACCTTCATGACATATTAATTTTCAGTAGGACTAAAGAGGAGCACCTTCAACATGTTCGTAGAGTGCTGGAGAAATTGCAGTAGAATAAATTGCTCATAAATTTGAAAAAATGTCCTTTCCTACAAAGAGAACTAGTTTATTTGGGCTTTGTAATTGCAAAAAATGAGTTGAAGATGGACCCAGAAAAGATCGCAGCAATCATTCACTGGCCATCTCCGAAAAGCTTATTTGAGGTATGTAGTTTTCATGGGCTTATGAGTTTTTATCACAAATTTATAAGAAATTTTAGTGAAATCTGCATGCCTATGTTGGACACTATCAGAAAGGCAAGTCAACCTTTTTGCTGGACCAAGGCAGTAGAGGACAACTTTCAGCTCCTAAAGAGGAAAATTACAGAAAGGCCAATTTTAAGGTTACCATATTTTAATAAGCTTTTCCAACTTCGATGCGATGCAAGTGGTACAACTATTAGTGCTGTACTCAACAAAGAAGACAAACCTGTTGCATTTTTTAGCGAGAAGTTGAACGAAACCAAGTAGAAGTATTCCTCCTATGATAAGGAATTTTATGATGTCGTCTAAGCTCTGAAGCATTGGAGACACTACCTATTGGGAAGTGAATTTGTGTTATTTTCTGATAATTCAATGCTACAATATGTGATGCAACAACATAAATTGAACCACAAGCATGCAAAATGGGTGGAGTATTTGCAGAGTTTCACCTTTGTGTTGAAACACATCAGCGGGCAGGCCAACAAGGTGGCAGATGCATTGAGCAGAAGAGCTTTTCTCTTACAGGAAAGTACAATACAAGTGCGGGGTTTCGAGCATTTGAAAGATTTGTACTAGACCGACACGGATTTCAAAGAGGCTTATGAAGCCTGTCAAAATCCCGTGCTGAGGAACAAAAGTCCATTGTGGGACTATAACTTGCAGGAGGAGCTATTGCTTAGAGGGGGCTAGTTATGTATTCCTGATTGTTCGATGAGAGAAAATATTATACGAGAGAAGCATAGTGGAGGTCTAGCCAGACATTTTGACATAGACAAAACTTTGGATCAACTTGAACACTTCTATTACTGACCAAGAATGTGAAGGGATGTATAGAAATATGTTAGTAGATGTAAAGTCTGCCAACTGGTGAAGGGACATAGTCAAAACACCAGACTTTATACACCACTGCCTGTTCCAAGTAGACCATGGGACTCGGTCAGCATTGACTTTGTCTTAGGACTACGTAGAACATAGCGAGGTTATGACTCGGTGATGGTGGTGGTAGCCAGGTTTTCTAAAATGGCACGTTTCATCCCTTGTCGAAAAAATAGTGATGCCACTCACATAGCTCACCTGTTTTTCATGGAAAATGTTAGATTACACGACCTACCCAGATCTATTGTTTCTGATAGGAACGTAAAATTCACAGGACACTTTTGGCGCACCCTGTGGAAGAAGTTGGACACACAATTGAACTTCAACTCTGCATATCATCCACAGACTGACGGGCAAACAAAAGTGCTGAACAGGAGTTTGGGGAACTTGTTACGAAGCTTGACTGGGGAAAATTCATGGTTATGGGATCATGCACTCGCTCAGATAGAATTCGCTTATAACGATTCACCGAACCACAGCACCAGACATAGTCTATTTCAGATCTTGTATGGCATGCATCCTCACGGAATACATGAGTTATAGGATCTAGGAAAGTTGGAGAAGAGAAGTGCTGATGGGGAAGATTTTTCTAAAGCGATGAATGAACTACACGAACAGGTGAAATAAAAATTGCAGGATAGCATTCAGAAATACAAACAACAGGCAGATCTAAAGCGATGAGAAGTCCAATTCAATGTAGGTGATGAAGTCCTTGCACACTTACACAAAGAACGGTTTCCTAAGGGCGCATATAACAAGCTGAAATTCAAGAAGATTGGTCCCTATAAGATTTTGCGTAAATTCTCAGCCAACGCTTATGAGATACAGCTGCCACCGGATATAGGCATATCGCCTATTTTCAACGTGGCAAACCTATTCCCATATACTGCCAACCAGGAAGATGACAGTGTGGTACGGCCAAAATGGGACACCCAAGTTGGAGACAGTTCTTGGATGAGGCACATGCCTTCGACTCAACCCCAAGAGATCGAGAAGATTCTCAACACAGAGGTGGCCACGAGGACTTGTAGGAAGGAGTATCTGTGGTACCTTTCCAAGTGGAAGAACCGTCCAATCTAGGACAGTTCGTGGCTCGACACGGTGCAGATACAGAAGGCGGGTTATTCTATGGAGGAGCCCATGGAATAGAGCCATGACATTTTCTTACCCCAGGAGCTAGATGCATGAGCATCTAGCTGATGGGTCATCATGATAGAAGGTTGTTTGGTCTTTGAGAGGACTGAGAAGGAAATTTCTAAGTGAACACTGTAGTTGTTTTTTTTTTTGTTGTTTTAATTTAGTAAAAGACAATATTTAGGAAGGTATAGGATTAATTAGTCAAACTGTTGCAAGTAATTATTTTTGTTTTCATGTCAACTTTTACAAGATTGTAATGTAGGACAATAAACAGTTTTTTGAACTAAAAAAATGTAACAACAGCAATTAGGAGAAAACAGTTTCCAGATAATTATTGAAAAGGAACAGAATGCAATTATAAGAGGTTCGACTTTTTGTGAAAAAGAGAAATCTAATAAAATATCTCTGAGCACACAAACTATTTTCAAAATATCCTGTCACTGTCTATCTATCATCCAGTTAAATTGCCTAAAACAGTGAAAGCACATTCTCTGTTTTTATTCCACAACCATGTATGCATATATGTTTCTATTTGTATTGATTCAAACAGGCCAATAAATCAAAGCAAGCTTGCAGTAATAACTAAGGAGTACATTGCAGAAACGAGGGTATACAGTTCCTGAAGTTGTCAAATCAAAAGAGCGCAGAGAAATCCTGAATGTACATATATATATATATATTATATATATATATATATATATATATATATATATATATATATATATATATATTATATATATTGAGCATCAAAGGTAGAGACGAGACACATGCATTTTCGAACAGTAAGGACAGACAAATCATACAGGTAATTCTGAGGAATAAACCCTCTCTGTTTCCTTTATAAAATAAGCACAAAATCTTTGTTCGAATACATACATTCAGAAAAACCTTTATTTAAATATACACATAGTCCATGCAATAACACTGTACATGGTTCGAAAGGTTATCCTAGCATACAGGTTTAGAAACCCTAGCCATAAATCAAACCCTACAACAACTACCCACAAGAGGAACTATGCAAGTCTAACAGCCTACGAATACATACTGACGGCGGACTCAAGTCATCACAACAAGCTTCTATAACCCTAGCCTACGATGAGAAAGAAACAAGTTAAAATATGATAGGGAACAACCCTACCTGGGTCTAGCCAGTGCACCGAGGAGCCAAAGTCAAAACCCTCTAGGATGAACATACCTACAACAATAGACATCAACCGAAATTTGTGAGCATACCGTGGCACATAAAGAAGAGACCGAAAGAAAATAACAAGACTAGGGTTCGAACTTACCTTACAAAGACAGGGCACTTACATTGCAGTCACCTAGGGTCACTCTGCTCACGAAGGAGAAAGTGCATCAGTTAAATAGTGCGAAAAGGTGAAAGAACTGATAGCAGGGAACAAAAAGTTACCCTGACATTGCAGAAGAAACCAAAGCAAAGACCCTGAGACTGCAACCTATTCACAAAATAGAGGAATGTAATGAGAGAACTCAACGAATAGTCACATAGAAGGATTCAAGACAAAAGGAGCCACATAGTCCAACTAAATAACCACTATCAACTTGTACACAGAGAAGTTCCAAATTCCAGTAGGTAAACTATAATCCATAACTTGACAGAAAGATTAAGCGCTAGACAGAGAAACAAATAACGAAATAACCAGGCTCAAACAAGATTCCATTACCAGACGGAGAACCCGACAAGTTTCCAGGTCAGGAGCCGAGCCAGAATACCAGAGGTAGTGTAACATTTCACAGAGAAAACTGCACAAAAGAACCATATTGCCAAACCCTCAAACCTCAACAGCTCGACAAGCAAAATGACCAGGAGATAGGGTTTGAGAACCTCATACCAAAGCGGGAGTGACAATTCCAAGGAGTGGACACTTGTCCAATAGCCATTAACGCGGGTACAAAACATTAAGTGTGGAATCCAAATCAATTATAAAATCATTGCAATCAACTGTCGATTGAACAAAAATTACAATTAATCAAACTACTTATCATTTAATCCATGTAAAGTCCTTTTATTAACATTGGTAAGTGTGACAAGGGGGGCTAGACCCATCACCATCTTAAAGTATTTGGAGCACACCCTTTCCTTGGCAACCTTGACTATCTCAACCCCAAAACCAATCTTGAAAATAAGTTTGGCAAGGACCTTATGGGAGAAATCCTTAATATCCTCAATATTTTTCTTAATATCCCCCATACCTAACTCCATGTTATCCCTACCATCCACCTCCACCACGACCACAATGCCAACTACATCCATCTCAAAGATCCACTCCCACTCAACTGCCGATGCCACCATTTCCAAACTCACATAAAGAAGTAGCTCAGCCCATTTACAATACTAAGGTACAACACTTCCTAACATCTTATATTGATCTTAATGGTATTCATCTTAACTCAGGAAAAATATTGCAAAAAAGAGATTCTCTTAATCCAAATGAGAAGACCAAAGAGTCATGGGTTGCACTTGATGAAGAGAAGACATCAAAATCAAATATTGAGAAAGTTTCTTCATATTTACCATCAGTTCCTCCATGTGTTCAAGAGAATAATCCGACAAAAGAGGAAGATTTGAATGTAATGGTAGAATAAGACATGAAGAATGATCCATATGAGCAAGTGAACCAAGGGCATCAAAGCTATATTGAGGTTTGGTTCCAGAAAATCAACAAGATGGAGCATCTTTCTCTTCTTCAACAGTACTTGATATCGTCAAAGTCAAAGCATTTGATCTCTAAAATTCAGGTACATGTCAAAGCATATATTTCGAGTCTACACATCAATTTATATGTCATCTTGACATGCACTTCGATCCATTGGGAGTGTTCTTATATTCGAAAGAGATTTTGTTTTTTCAAGTAGAGTAGGATACAAAAAGAAATAAAAAATGAAAAAAATAAGACGAAAAATAGAATCGCAGGTGAACCTCCTTTGAGGCGCCTGAGATTTCCTCATTGATTGAAAACCTCCATGACACGGTCAATGTGTTGGAAAAACAGAAAAACGAGAAAAAGGAAAGATCCTAGGTGAACGCCTCCTTTGAGGTGACTAGCTATACCTACTAGTTGGAAACCTCATTGCGACAATTAATAGGCCTAAAAGAAAATAATGAGAAAATGAAAAGAAAAAAAAATCCTCCATGGTTATCTCTCTAATGTTGCAAGTCCTCTCTAACCTTTTTAAGCAACAAAAAAAAGATAGCACCAAAAGAAAAAGTTGGTCAAAGTTCTAGTCAAAGGAAGTCAAACTTGGCATTTCTCCTCCTTTTCTCAAATGCTCAAACAGGACCAAGGCCATGTAAATCCATCACCTTCATCCATTTCCAACATCCATCCATCATTCCCAAGCCTTTCTCATTCACTTTTCTCATTGTCCTAAAATTCTACAGGAGAGCTTTGTTTTGCTACAGGAGGCCAAAATGCATAAAGAATTTTTTTTTGTTTTTACCATATGTTAAAAACCGTGGATCCATTGGCCAATTTATGTCATGGGGAGATGAATATGGATGATGGTAACATGCTCAAGAAATTTCAGAAAATTCTAGTGCACACTCTTTGAGAAACCGTCCTCCATCACCTACAGCCATTTTTAATTTTTATATATAATCGTTCATCCATTGACCAATATTTTCATGGGGAGGTGCATAAGGATGATGGAATCATGCTCAAAAACATTTAGGTCAATCTATTCTATAGTTTTATGGATATGGAGAAAAAAATTCTACTATTGTCGTCATATGCTACAAGTGCAGTCTAAAATGCTACAGGGAGAAGCCCTAAATCCTACAGGAGGTAGATCTGATTGGAGGAAAGGTTCAAAGGGTCATGTATTATTTAATTTAGGTTTAGAGAGATTCTCCAACACCACTTTCATCACTCATTCACTCCATTAAGCCAAGATTCATCTTCAAATTCCACTCTTCGTTACCTAAAAAATAGGAAAAATATTGGTCATCAACTTTTCCACCACCTACACCACCTCTTGATGATTTTAACTCTGTGCTAATACCTCCTACAACTTTCCAGAGATCCCACATTCCGTAATGAGGTCTCAAATATGAATTAAATGGCTACTACAGGAAAAGGATTCCTCCTATAGGATCATTTATAGTTACAACAGAACTCAGCATCAATGCTTTCCACCGACAGAGTAGAAGATTCAGCCACCTGCATTATGAAGCCATTTCTGAAGTTGAGAAGGGACACACACTCCTTAGGAAGCGATCCATCCACTCCACCAGCAATAGATGGGACACTAGGAAGAAACTTGCACACACAACAATTTTATTAGTCGAAGGATCATCAAGCTAAGAAAATGTGTGCACAAGAAAACGAAGGAAACCAACATCTTCAAGATCATCATATTATGAAGTCGAACTCTAGCATGCTATCATCTCTAGCAAATTGACATCATAGGTAGGTAGAATTATGCAATATTCTTCACCTCTTCTCTTAAGCATGTTATGGTTTGAAATTTGTTGTCAATGCATAAGAGATGAGGTTTTATAAACTAAGGATGGGTTAATAGTATCGGTCACCCTCAACCAGTTAAGTAGCATCCTCCCTCCTCACTTTCCATATAATTTCATAGTACATGCATCATGTAGTAAAAACCTGAAGAGGTAAATTCCTTTGGAAAAATTGTTTTCTTATATAAGAGGGGCAAGGAAAGAGCAGAGGAAGTATTTGACTGAGATAGGGGGTATCATTCTTCTCTTTCTTTGACCAAAAATGAACCACTCTATCTCTACCTCTACACCCTATCATATTCAAAGAAAATTTTTGGAAATTCCTTTCAAATAAGTTAAGGAGACATCAGTAGGAGCCATTGGGAGGGAGGTTTCAACCAAAGGAGAAGCAAATGTTGACATCCATCGAAAGGCCAACCACTATTGTAGCCCCAACTAAGCACCTCAAAGCACAAGTTTCCATGCTAAAGGAGAAATAGGGTTGATACAGGAGAAACAAAGTTTCTATAGGAGAAGATAGTGTGCTACAAGAATGTCCATAGATTTGCTAAAAGCTTGATTTTGAAAAAATTTACCCTACATTTCAAGAGGTATATCTCAGAGAAGGGAAAGTACACATTTTTCTCTTCCATCTATGGACAAAAAACTTGCAAAAGCTATTATTCCTTCAACCAAAATTATGATAACTTTTTGAGAATGAAAAAATGAATGAGAATGTTTCTTTTGAGTTGAGAGAGCTAAGAAAGGAAATGAAATTGTTTTTTAGTTAAGTTTGAATTTTTCCTTTCTATAACTAGTATGGATAAAATTACTCTTTTACCCTTGTAGCAAATTGAGAGTATTGGTTTTGCCAAACTTTGGAAAATCACAATGACAATCATGAGGGGTGGTTTCAATTAAAGAGAGTCCACAAACTGGTTGAGGATGCTAATTATCACATATATTATGGGGAATGTTAAAAAAATTATATCATGTGAAAACATTATGGATATTAATAAGGTGACGTTTCTTAAGACACAAGCACAAGCCTAATTAGAACTTGGAAAAAAGGATGGATCTACAAAAGAAGGAATTCGAGAAGAAGATGAAGAGAAGGGAGCAAGAGAAGACATGCCGAAATTCCTTTTGAGGTATCTTGGGATGTTAAGGAGGAAAACGGGGCCATGAATGAGGCACAATTAGGTCACTAAGTCACTCAGATATGGGCAACACTTTCAGCAGATGGATATGATGGGCCTCCAAATTAGACATAAATTAAGGCCCATCTAACCATCCTGTAACACAATAAACATATATTTTTTGCATTGGATGACATATTCTTAGCTTTAATATGTTCATTAGGAAGGTTTATATATAATTTCATATTTGTGCCTAATATTATATGTTTTTATAGAATATTGTGAGAATGTTGTGCAAATTATGAATATTTGGAGGACGAGATAATCTAGGGACTTGTTCCATACTATAGGAGGATCAAGATTTGATACTAAATGAACATAATATCATGAAATTATTGAAAAATTCTAGAGCTCCAATAATTGAGAAAATATAGGAATGTGTTACGTC
This sequence comes from Pinus taeda, assembly GCA_000404065.3. Lineage (NCBI taxonomy): Eukaryota > Viridiplantae > Streptophyta > Pinopsida > Pinales > Pinaceae > Pinus > Pinus taeda. The sequence goes on from APFE031474453.1 coordinate 55,624, forward strand.
ACATTTAATGTAGATTCCTAGTGTTAGGAACTAGATCCATTATTTGAGGGATTGTGGATGGGAAAGCTTCCTCCTTTCAATGAGAATGCTTCCTCATCATTTCGTATAAGTTCAAATTCAAATTTTCCTCTAGGGGCATGTATTTATTAGTCTTATTGTGGAGAAAACTTGTATTTTTGTGGTTGCACTCTCATTTCTAGCACAGATGTACTTGGATTGATTCAAATAATGAAGTTTGGTGCCATTTTTAGCTTCTAAAGTTTGGTCTCCTTCATAGGAATTTGAGTATCCTTGGTTTTGTCTATCCCAGGAGCCTTAGATCCCTTTCGTATAATTTTATTTTCTTCTTTTCACTTCTTATTCACATGCATCCTGTATTATTTTTTTTTTTCCTATTTCTGCATTTAGTATTGATGATTTTTTGTTGTAGGATTGGGTTAAATGGTTTAAGTGAGTTAACTTGTAGATTATTTACAAATTCATGGGCAAAAATTTCAGAAGTCCCTCGTAGAAAATAATATTCAATTTATGTTATTTTTTAGGACGTGTTAATAACATGTTAGCAAAAAAATTCATTTTAATAACAAAATTTACCCCATTGCATTTGCACTTGATTAGGTTGGGCATTTGATAAGTTAACTAGCTCACTAGCTCTTGAATTTCTAGTTTTTAGTGTAGTAGTTTTTTGATATTTTTTAATATGTGTGGAAAATGGTATTTTGGGGTTATGCCACTTGGAATGGAGACCTAAGACATCCTACTTAATAAATAAAAAAATCCCATCCCATTTCCATTTGATTTACTTGGTCATTCAGTGAGTTATCCCCACGTGTAGCAACACAAGACCTCATGTAGTAGTTATGTTTCGCATATAGAAGTTGCCTGTAGAAAACATTTAACACCACTTTCCTTCATCAGTTTTGATCCCCACTGTAACTCTGATTTAGTCTAGATGAATAATTACCACGAACTATTATTTGATGATCAGGGGAAGCTTCTAAGCCACTCCAATCCTTCCTTTTCTTCACTGCAAAAACAAAGTAGACATATTTTCTTGATCACATGTATGATGCAACTAGGTTACTAATTTACAAGAAAATGTGAACTAGGTAGATGGTACATGCAATTCTAATTGGTATTTTTATTAATTATGCAAGATAAAATAGATTTATTTCTGCAAGTATATTAATATTTGTCCTTTCATGAAATTATTAGTTAACATTTACAAGTTCAACAAGTAGCATTTCCATTTCTTGCAAATAGAGTAACAATTCCACTTTTACAATTAGTTTAGGCCTTAATTTCATGACAGTCACTCTATTACATCATATCAACAAAATAAGGACACATTGTATGTTGCAGATATTGTCTTGATGCCTCTTAAGTTTGTATGAACCCTAGGATGATAATTAAACTTGGTAGCCTTGAGAGTTGCAAAATTCATGTTGCAATACTGAGGCTCATCATCACCCTCAACCAAGCCAAGTACCTCAGATTACCTTCCTCACATGATAAGCTCTCTTATATTCCTGCAGAAAATAATCCTCACTCTTAAGACTTATAAAGAGTTATTTCCTTACAAAGTAAATAATTATAGTAATCCTAAGTTTTGGAAAATTTGAGATTTGACTTGTTGAGACTTTCTTTTCTAAAGCATCATCATTTATGTACAAAAAAGGAATCCCATCGAACATTCATCCTATGTGGTAATTCTGTGTCCCACCAGCATCAACTCTGCCACCTGAGCCATTATGTCTATTGATCAAAACATTTAAATTTTGACCATCACAGGCCCAAACGATTTCCACAATGCCGAGCCCCCAAGTACTATGGCTCTATCCCCTACGACGTTGAGGATTATCTTCTTTCTTAATTGAAAGAAGGCCTACAATTTCAAATTTATATTACCCATCAAATGGAAATTTGATGATGATTATTTCCTTTTCATGCCTGTCATTTTATGTTTTATGTATATTCTTGAGTGTCAAAGTTCTTTTTGTTATACACAAATTTTCTATAACAAATGGGTAGTAGTCTTGAAACTAGTCATCATCATAAGAAGATAGAAACATTATTCACTAATCTAGCTCTATAACACCAAAAATATAAATAGGTTCAAGTAATTTCCAAGAACGAAAATTTCTTAAAAGTGAGGTTCCAAATATAAAATTATATATAAAATGACACCACTCCCAAAGAATTAAATAGAATAACATTGTCACTTGGAAAACTGTACAAGTAGAAAATACAAGATCCTAACAATAATGAAAAAGGTTATATTGAAAAGCTCATTTGAACCAACTAGAATTTATTTATCCTCAACGTTTGTGTTGAATCCATAAATACTATTGACCAAATAAGTCATGAAGTTTTTTGACAATTCCAAAGTACATGATCATCTACTAGAGAGAAATATTTGGCACTTTGTGAAATGATGTTTCATCTTTGTGGAAAGATTCAAGAAATTGAGAAACCATAAAATACTAGCTTCATATTAAAAATCAAGGAATCTAAAAAGAAGTTACCATACAAAACATAGATAATTGGGGATATGTATTGAGATAAAAGGGCAACATTAAAATTAAATAGGGTAGTGAGTAGATATCTAAAGAATATTGATGCCTCATTTTAATAATACAACCCATTGGCTATGAAATGAAAGGAAACTGGATGAATCTATTAAGTATTTAGTCTCTGAAATTTTTATGGAAATCTTTGAGGTGGTTTTGGACTCGAAGAAATCTAATTCCTTTTAAGGGTATTTCACACAGATTGATATTTTAGATTAAACTAGAATGAAACTAGCTAAAAATGTGTAAATTAGAATGAATTAGGTAAAAATAGTAATTTAACGCCAAACTAACAAAACTAGGTACTTTCATACAGTTGTTGAGAAATGGCAACAAGAAATTCCACTTTAAATGTGTCCTTGAATCAAACTAAGAATTAAAATCAAATTCTATTCTCATAGCAACTTGTAAATAGTTAATTAAGTTTAATTAACTTAATTAGCTTAGGAATTTTGAGTTGGAAGTCTTTCTATAGTCATGTATATGTTCTCCCTAAATTTTAGGGGTCGAGTATGATTTTAAATTGTGTTGGAAATTAGGTCACTCAGTTTACTGAGTTAAGTTCAGTTAAATTAGTTCTAAATTATTTTTGGAACTAATAGAGGACTAACAGTTAGTTGGTGCACTAATGCAGTCACTAGTTCTACTCTAGTTAACTGAAGATTCCCTCATGAGAAACTCATGCTTGTCGATTCTGAGAAAGACCCAGTTGGGACTAGAGTGCAAAGATAGTGTACTATTAGTGGTATTATTTATTGGAGTGTAAATATCATACATGCTCTAGAGATTGATCCTATGTTTGGATTGTGTAGTTTTGGAAGCATGAGTTCCCTTTAAATATGGTCTATTCATCCTAGGAATTATGCAAGAGATTAGGGGCTTGGAGAGTTGTGGAATAAGCTAAGGATTTGGCTTGAGCTAGCTTGTGAACTGAGAGAGTTTAGCATACTTGTCTGGAATTGTCCTAGTGAGAACAATATTTGTATCTTCACTCATATTTCTGATATTTGTAGTACAGATAGTGGGGTTTTGAGGAGTGGCTTTCCCTAGATACATCTTGATTTATGTGCCATTGATTTATCTTCTTCTCATTCTTATTGTTTTCTTCAATCTATTGGCCTCTGTTGGTTGAAATTATAAGTAGATTCTTGTCCTGTGCTTTAGTACACTGCATGATCTTGTGAATCTACATAATTTTCTACATGGTATCTGAGCTGAGAATAGTATCCTAGAGTAGATTTTGAAGCTTTGAGTTTTGGGTTACAGGTGAAATTTGAATTTGAAATACATACTTCAGTATCGACAAATGGTGTTCTCTAGTTTGCGGCTCAAGTATGCCTTGGAAGGAAACTCAAATTTTATAGCCTGGAGGGATAGAATGGAGGTTGTGCCAGAGGATAATGGATTGAAGGAATTTCTTGGTCAAGAATTCCTAAGATAGTAGCATCAGATGCAAAGAATTTGGCTGAATGGAAAAAGTGTGTGGTGAATGTGAGGCAGATAATCCTTGAGGGAGTTCAAGACCACATTGTCTCGAGTCTCCATGGAAAGGAAACTCTATATGCTATGTGGAAAGAACTAACTAACTTGTATCAGAGCAACAGTGCCCAATGGAAATTGGCACTGAAGAAAAAAATTTGCAAAATAAAAATGGAGAAAGGCAAGACGATTCACAAATACTTGACCAAGTTTACTCAGTGTCGTGATGAAATTGGAAGCGTTGGCTGCCGAGGATGATATGGTAAGTCTTTCTCTTCTACGAATCCCAAAGAGTTGGCATAGTTATCAAGACTCTGTCAATGGTCGGGGAAATTTCCCATATTAGGAATGGATGTGGTCAAATTTGATGCTGGAGGAGATTAGGAGAAATACTGGGGATAGCTCTTCATCAAAGATTGATGATGAAGAGAATTTCACCTTAGCGATTAAGGAAAAGAAGGGGAAGGGAAAGCTTCCCATTCCAAATCACATTCTTATCATGGAGGTAATAATAAATACATGATGAAAGTTAAGTGCTTTCATTGTCATGAGTTGGGCCATTATGCTACAAATTTTCCACTCAAGAAGTTCGAGAAGAAGTCCTCAAGAGGAGTGTGGGTGAGAATTTGGACTCTAAATTAGAATTGAAATTTTCCCTCATTACATGCATGGTGTCATCAATTATGGGAAGTGTATGGTACTCAGACATTCGAGCTTCATTCAACATGATTGGTGACAAAGTGTTATTTAGTGACCTAGAGGTGAAATAACTTGAGATGCATATCTTGATTGGTGACAATCGGAAGTAGAGTGTTACTCGATTGGGCACGATTACTTTTAAGAGGGAGCATGGGCCTCCACTCACCTTGAATAATGTTATGTATGTGCCTGGTCTGAAGAAGAACTTGGTATCTATTTCCATGCTTCAGGATAGAGGCTATGATGTGATCTTCTCAAAAGGAAAGGTGTTCCTTTGAAACATAGCCATGGGTCAAGTAAAGAAGATAGGGATTCGGGTGAAGTATCTCTATAAGCTTGAGTATAGGAGTGTGTTTCTTTGAGCACAAAATCAGAAAGCGTGCACAGCTAAGACGTTAGTGAATTGTGGCACAGGCGATTAGGCCACTTGCATCATGGGACTTTGAAGATATAGTAGTAGATATCTACCGGTCTTCCCAAAGGTACGCTCGAGAAAGTTGATACATACAAGGGGTGTACTTTGGGAAAATACACCAAGTCTTCCTTTCATGAAAGAGATAATCGTGTAGAGGTTATTCTAGATAAAGTCCATTCAGATGTGTGTGGACCATTCTCGACAACATCCATAGCCAAACACATGTATTATTTTATATTTATTGATGACTATTCTCATAAATGTTGCATATGTCTCCTGCAGAAAAAGGATTAAACTTTCACAATTTTTTGTGACTTTAAAGCATTGAAGGAGAAAGAGTCAGGAAAGAAGGTTAAATATCTACAGAGTGATAATAGTCATGAGTATTTCTCAACTGAGTTTAAGAACTTCTATTCAACATAATGGATTAAACGAGAGTTGACGGCACCCCATAAATCTCAGCAGAATGGGGTGGCCAAGAGGAAAAAGAGAAGCATAGTAGGGGAAGCAAGGGAAATCTTACATGATCAGGGCTTACCACTACACTTGTGGGCTGAGGCATGCAACACAATAGTTTATGTTTAGAATCGTAGACCACATTGGATACTTGAGATGAAAACACCAGAGGAGGCTTACTCTGGTAAGAGGCCAGATGTTGGTCACTTCAGGATTTTTGGGTCATCAGTATTTGTCCATGTGAACAAAGATGAATGGAAGCAACTTGAGCTAACAATAGAGTTGGGGATATTTGTGGGGTATAGTGATACACCTCACAACTATTAGGTGTACTTGCCGACCAACATGATGATAGTGGTTCGCAGGGACGTTAGACTGGATGAGGAGAAGGCCATGTGAGTTTCCCTTGAGAAGGAGCTTGAGCTACATGCAAATGAGAAGCTTTTAGCTCCTAAGGTTGAGGAGCCTCATATTGATGTGGAGTAGCCACATTTAGAGGATCCGAGAGTGGAGACATGCACTCGGGCAAAGCCTTCCAGAGAGGAAAGAGCGCGGACCAGATAAGATGACAGATTGTTGGATGATGCACGGGAGAATGTGGGAGCACCCTCTTCTGAACGCAAGTAGAGGAGGTCACTTGAGAGGTACACTAGATTCATGGCTCTTATGGGAAAATGTGTTGTGACAGAGCCATCTTCCTTTAAGGAAGTAGTGCAGTAGACGATTTGGGTTGATGCCATGGTGGAGGAGTATGACTCCATAGTTTGTAACAATCTTTGGGATGTGGTCCCGAGATTGGAGGAAAAGTCAATGGTGAGCTCTCGCTGGATTTACGAAGTAATGCAAACTACATATGGTAGTGTGGAGAAGCATAAGGATAGATATATGGCCCATGGCTTTTCATAAGTAGAGGGGATTGATTATGATGAGACCTTTACTCTTGTTTCAAGGTACTCATCAATCAGATATATATTGGTACTATCAGCGCATATGTGTTGGAAGATACATTAGATGGATGTGAAGACAACCTGCCTTAATGGAATGATTGAGGAAGAGGTGTACATAGAGTAGCCTAAAGGTTTTGAGACATTTGACCATGAGTCACATGTGTGTCGGCTCAAGAGAATGGTGTATGGGTTGAAGCAAGCACCCCATGCTTGGTACACTAGGATAGATAGTTACTTTGTCGGGTTGGGCTTCACACAGAATGAAGGGAATGCGAACTTGTACCACATAGTGATGGAAGGTAAACTGTTGATAGTTTTACTTTGTGTTGATGATCTCATACTAACAGGTGATGGTCAGTTGATCAAATCTTGTAAGGAGGAACTTGCAAGAGAGTTTTAGATGAAGGACATGGGGCTCATGTATTAATTTCATGGCATGGATGTATGGTAGGGAGATGGGGATTTGTTTGTGTCTCAGGGCAAGTATGCCAATGAGATACTCAAGAGATTCCACATGGATAGTAGGAAACCCATGGAGATTTCTCTAGCAGGTAATTGGAGGAAGGAGAATGCGACTTCAGGGGAAGTAATGCAAGCTATTGTTTACAGGTAGCTTGTGCGTTCACTCATGTACTTGGTGAACACACAGCCAAATATGTGTTATGTAGTTAACCAACTTATTCAAGCAATGTTTAGGCCAACCAAGATGTATTCTAAGGTGGTAAAGAATGTGTTGAGATACCTTAGGGGCCCTTCTCAGTATGGGTTATGGTACAAATAGATAGAGGGAGTGAAGCTTCAAGGCTTCACTGATGCAGATTGGTCAGGGAGTCCATCCTACAGGAATAGCACATCAGGAGGGATCTTCAGCATTGGGTCAGTGACAGTACTCTTGCTACAATAGGAAACATAGATTTGTTACACTCAGCTCACCAGAGGCATAGTACATGGTTGCGAGTCTGGTAGAAAGTGAGGCCATATGGATGAGGAAGATCTTGGTTGGTTTGTTTGGTCACCAGATGGATCTAACTACGATTTACTGTGATAATCAAAGCTGTATCAAACTCTTTGAAAATCTAGTTTTTTCATGATCAATCCAAGCACACTGATATCTAATATCATCATCTTAGAGATTGTGTATTGAGGCAGATTATGTTGTTAGAGTACATTCCATGGAGGAGCAAGAAGCTGACATTTTGACAAAGGAATTTTAAAGATGTAAATTCGAGTTTCAGAGAAACAGGATCAGGGTAACTACTAATCGCTTTCTTGTTGAAAGGGAGTGTTGAGAAATGAAAACAAGAAATTCCAATTTAAATTTGTCCTTGAATTAAATTGAGAATTAAATTCGAATTCTATTCTCATAAACACTTGTAAATAGTTAATTATATTTAATTAACTTAATAAGCTTAGGAATTTCGAGTTGGAATTGTTTCTGGAGTCATGTATATGTTCTCCCTAAATTTTAGGGGTCTAGTATGAGTTTAAATGGAGTTGGAAATTACATCACCCAGTTTACTGAGTTAAGTTCAATTAAATTAGTTCTAAATTGTTTTTGGAACTAATACAAGACTAACAGTCAATTGGTGCACTAATGCATTTGCTAGTGCTACTCTAGTTAACTGAAGATTCCCTCATGAGAAACTCATGCATGTTCATTCTTAGAAAGACCCAGTTGAGACTAGAGAGCAGGGACAATGTACTATCAATGGTATTATTTAGTGGAGTGTAAATATCATGCATGCATCAGAGATTGATCCTATGTTTGGATTGCACAATTTTGGAAGCATGATTTCCCTGTAAATATGGGTTATTCATCTTAGAAATTATGCAATATATAAGGGATCTTTGAAAGCTACGGAATAAGCTAAGGATCTTGCTTGATCTGTCTTGTGAGCTGAGAGAGTTGAGCATACTTGTGCAGAATTTTTCTAGTGAGAAAGAGCTTTGCATATTCACTCAAATTTCTGCATAGCGGGGTTTTGAGCAACGACTTTCCCCAGATACATCTTGTTTTATGTGCCATTGATTTATCCTCTTCTTGTTCTTACTATTTTCATCAATCTATTGGATTCCACTCGTTGAATGTTGAAGTAGATTCTTGTCTTATGCTTTAGTACATTGCATGAGCTTATGAATCTACAAGATTTTCTACAACAGTGATTGTGCAAGATTCAAGAAAAACTTCAGCTGACATAGGGAACAGTGATTGATGCAATGCCAAATGATAAAATATGTTAAAGGGACATGTTATTTTAATCAGAAGTAGAAAAATCCATTGCAAAAATTTGTCACGACTCGACAAAATGGTGTGTAAAAATATGAATTAGTGGCTAAATCAATAATTGAAATTATCCCCATTTATGTAGAAATAAGGGATTCTATACTACAAAGTGACCATTTTAGACATAAAATAAGTACATTCTTGCAAGATATTTTATCATTTTTCACGAGTATATTGAAATGACTTCTTACAAGCTTTAAAAGAAAAGTTCAATAATAAAAATATATATGGGAAAATTACATGCATGATTTATCTTGCTTCCCTCTAGAAAAAGAAAATAAAGAACAAAAGTTTTTATCAAGAAAATGAACAAACTCGAAGAATTTCTTCTTTTGAAATTGGTAGCCAAACTATCCTTTTCTGATCCTAAAATTCTATTTTCCAAATGTGACTCCTTTTATTTTTGGATAAAACTATCATCTTCACTCTACTCTAGAATACCACATCTATCCTCATTTTTCTTCATTTCCAAGTCTTTCAGAAAACACTCTTCACCATTACTGAGCTCCCAAACTCAATTTGGGTGCAAAAAAATACAAGACAGAAAACTGAAACTTCAGACAAGATAACATTATGGAGTCTGTCCAGGTTGATCAATAGTGGAATGTCTATGCAAATATAAATGGTATTGATATAGTTGGGTTGAAAATTTATAGATATTCATAATGGTCTACACTCCCTCATTATGCTATAAAATTTTTGGCACACAGGTAAAATTTAGATGGGCAGGGAAATTTATGAAGGGCAACGTAGAAAAATGAACGTCAAATTTAGGGTTTGAAATTTATTTTTCTTGTCACCTTATACATTTGAAAAAAAATTAAGCCATCAAATACGTTTAAAAAGAAAAAAATATTATGTGGAATGTGAAATTTTAGGTCTGCTCGAAAGTATGTATATTTGTGTGACAACACGAAAACCCATGATATAGGTTTACTGACTAGGGAATGAGTATGATTACGGAGCTTCTAATATCTCTCATTGTCTGGATCACTGACTTTCATGGTACTCGCTATTATACTACAATTCTATGTGTAACCTCACGACAATGATAAGATCTTTATTGACTTAACTTGCAATGTTTACCTTTCCTTGATCTAAGAAAGAGCTTATAATTGTATATCCACTAACTCTCTCTGGGATTCTCTTCTTTCTCACTTGAAAGTTGCGTTAGGTGAAAGAATCAAATTTTTAAGAAGTAAATGTTAAATTAGAGGATTCTGAGGAAACCCGTGTGACAGTGATAGAGTAAGATTTAGAGAAATACTCTCCAAACAATCACAATCACAATCCATGTTGTTGTTCATACAATGAGAAATAGAGTCACAAGAAATCTAGTACTTTGCATACAATGACAGTCTATACTATGCTTCAGACTGCAACAAACACAATCACAAGTTATCCATAAACTACGCACAATCTGAACAATTGTGAATTTGAACGTATCTGGCTTATATTGGTTTTGCAGTTCAGGCAAGGAGGTGTGCAACCAATCGTGAAACAATCCTGTAATAACTCCTCTAGCGCCAACCAATCCTGCAGAAATACAAAAATAAATTAGAATATGCATAAAACCAAAAAATTCCAATAAATAAAATAGGGACATACATGGGGATGGTTAGTCCGCAAAGTGCAGAAAATTCCTCCTACGCACCTGGGCCACCCAAACTCATAGTTGCAAACCAACCTCTAACACACCTGGGCCACTCGAACTCATAGTTGCAAACTAACAAAATAACAACGTGAAAATTTCTGCAACAGCCCGAGGGTCATCATATATATAGATATCTTTTCAGCTGAAAAACTAGTTCAACTGAATTATATATTTTCTTGAGTAAATAGTTCGGCCGAATAAGGAGTCTGGTTGAATTATGTTTTCTGCCAAAAATATTCATTACTGATTTTTTCGCCTCTCGTGAAAAATTTGTTAAGCGGTTGACGTTAATATAAATGACCAATTTTTCGTCTGAACTTCAATATAAAATTTCGGTGGAATAAATGTAAATATTTCAGCCAAAAAAAATAAAATTGTTCGGACTAAAAATTGGAATTATGAATTTTTTGAGAGCGTTTCTTACAAAAGTGTAACTCAGTTTTACATGTTTACCCCCACACACACAAAGAAATATGTATATGTATATGTATATGTATATGTATATCTATATCTATTATAGATATAGATATAATCATCCCACAATCCCTACCTAACCACCAAGGAGGTTGTGGGTGAAGGTGGGAACCCTAGCCCACAACTTGTTAACTATTGGGTGGGGTTAGTCACCCTCTCCCAGCCACCAAGGGACCGCTAGCTAGGGTGGGTGCCTTGGCCACTGGGGAGGGGTGCCCACCCTAGTACGTGACGCATTGGCCATTGGGCAAGGGCCCCATGCCCTGGCCCACAGTCCCTAGGCCCTTGGGCAAGGGTAGTAAGTTGATTCTCAGAATCACCCACTGCCATGTTGGGGACGACAGGGCTCCACTATGCTAGGGGCCAGAGTGTGATTATGAGAATCACCTTCCATCATGCCCACACCATAGGATGATTCTACGGTGATTCCCATATCACTCTACGTTGTGTTGGGGCTAGAGGGTGATTCTAGAAATCTCCCCCCTCTGTGCTGGGGCTAGAGGGTGATTCTGGAAATCGCCTCCCTCTGTGTTGGGTCCAAAGGGTGATTCCTATAATCACCCCCTGTCATGTTGGAACCATGAGATGATTCCAAGAATAACCCTTTACCATGTTGGTGGCGAGAGGGCACCTTGGGTGATTCCCAAAATCACCCTTTGCCATGGTGGGGCTAGAGGGTGAATCACAAAATCACCCTCAGTCGTGTTGGGGTGGAGGGTGATTTCCAGAATCACCCCCCACCATGCTAGGAACCAAAGGGCAATTTTGAGAATTAGCCTCCACTGTGGGCTCAAAAGGTGATTCCCAAAATCACCCTTCGTCGTGTTGGGGCCAGAGGGATTCTCAGAATCATCGTCCACCATGTTAGTGGTGAGAAGACACTGCGGCTGATTCCTGAATCACCGTCCACCATGTTGGAGGCTAGAGGATGATTTTGGGAGTGAGTGTGATTTTGAGAATCGTCCTCTGTCATACAAGGACTATAGCGTGATTCGTGAAAATAGTCTCCACTCTATTGGGGGAAAGAGGGCGATTCTAAGAATCACCCACTGCCATGTGATTCTGGGAATCTCCCTCAGTCATGGCGGTGTCATAGGCTGAATCAAAGAAACACCCTCCATTGTGTTGATGGAGAGAGGGCACATTGGTGATTCCCATAATCACCCTCCACTATGCTGGGGGCTATAGGGTTATTATGGGAATCACCCTTTGTCATACCAAGGCTAGAGGGTCATTCTTGAAATCAACCTCTGTCACGTTGGGGGTTAAAAGGGCATCATGGGTGATTATCAAAATCACCCTCCACCATGATGGTGGTTAGAGTATAATTCTAACAATCACTCCCACTTTGGCCCACTAAGCGAGGGTGGTAAGCCATTTTTATTTAGTATTATATATATATATTATATATATTATATATATATATATATATATTATATATATATATATTATTTTTTGTTTTTATAATAGTTTATGTTTTTCTATATTCTTTATGATTGAATTTTCATTGTTTTATGGGTTATTTTTTTTTATCTTTTTAAATCTTTTGTGTTTTTTTGTTTTTTGTTTTTTATGTTCTTATACAATTTTTTTTTCAATTCCTTTTAATTTAAATGGTGAAATAATGAGTATTTTAAAAAAATGCATACTTAAGACAAAAAAAATTAAAGTGTCAAAAATATGCCCCCAAAAAAAAAAAATTATGTTTTTCAAAATACACATCCATACTTAATATATCAAAAAATTTGAAGTGTCAATAATTAGCCCCCCAAAAAAGGGGGTTGACACTGCATCAACATTTTTCAAAATTCGCATGAAAGTCACTGACATTTAAAAAAAATGTGCAAATAAAATTTGAAGTATCAAAAATATCCTCCCAAAAAAAAGGTCTACTCTGAATCAACGCTTAAAAATCATGTGATTTTTTGCTACCTCTAAAAAAGTGAGAGCTCGATTCAGTTCTCTTTTGATTGGTTACTATGTTGAGTTAATGTTCATCGAATGTGTAGATTTTCAAACTACATTGAGCTTCCCCAACACTATGACTTTGGCCACTGTGTGAACCGTCAACAACTCTCACAATTATTGATAGACCATCTCAACAACAATAAGGTCGTATCACACAGGTTTGAGGATGTCTGGTCATGTTTTGACACCAAACTTAAACACATGCTACATGGGTGTCACGACTCAACCTCAAGCTCAAACAACATCTCACCATTTAGATGGGTTAGGTCCAATTCCAAATCATTCACTTGCCATTATAGGGGCACAAGGCTTCTACTTTGGTCCTCTATTTTGAATGTCAGATTTCTTTATTGATATAATATAATCTGACATTGTTCACAGGTCTCCAAGACATCATTGCTCGACTGTCTAACATGGTGCTCAGTATATCAACATCAAACTTGTGCCCCTTCCTCTTTCTACGGCTCACATGGATTGTACATCAAATAAGAGTGTACACACACATATGCAAACACATGTTCATAAATATAAACACATTCTATGCTCCAAAAAAGAGATTTATCGAGGGTTTACATGAACCCCTTGCCCAAGTTCTCGTGTTGCGCCTTCAACTCCTCTCTCTAAGCTACTAAAACTCTACTCCTTCAGTTATTTAGCTTTGTTCCTCAGGCCTCCCCTAAACTTATTCTACACACACACACACACATATAAGTAGTAGATAGACTATCTTCTAATAGAATGAAGATTCTTTTGGACATTTTCCCAAGTCTAGAAAACTATTTAACACCTCAAGCTAGCAATTGACATTTTTACAAATGCCCAAATGGCTAAAATACCAACTCATCAGAACAACCTAACAACCAAATAGTCGAGATCCTTCTAGAGTCTACACACTTGTAATTACATGAAATTTGCTTTTTCTAGATTTTTCTAGAAATTACATTTGAGGAAATTTCTTCCGCTTGGAAAATTTTTATGACCACTTGGGTCTAATCACAAATGATTGATTAAGAGTTTATGCTTTTGCATCAATGTCATTCTTAAGAACCAATATTTGCAGGAGAGAAAGAGGAATAGATGATTGATCATGCAATTGGAGAAGTTGCGAGCTGACCTTTTGAATTAAAGATCACAGATAATTAAGTATTGGGGGTTTTTGTAGTGCATTTTATTAGATATCATGCAATGAGTGCATTTTATTAGACATCATGCAATGAGTGCTAAGTGGATTGTTCAAAAATCATGAGAAAATGGTGAGTTACGACTACCTCTCATGGAAATGGTCATAGATGAATGACTTACTTAACGCAATTGAATCCCAAAAAATGATATCTAATCATAATTAATTGTCAAAGTGCTACCATATTTGAGTATGCAATTGAATTAAAGATAATAGTAATTAATCTTTATGGTTTTTATTGTTGATGATTGTCATGTTTCTCTCATGCCTATGTAAAATGTGCAATTCAATATCAGTGATCATGCTATGTTTTTTTAGTATCATCCTATAGAGACACATGGTAGCGAACGTGTTTAATCATCATGATCATGATTATAGTGCTCATGCAGCATTAGTAATTATATACGTTGCTAAACATTTACTTTTTACTTGATCTCCATGTTCATGCTACATTTTTAATCCCCTATAAATATCCATGGTTGCAAATGCATTTATAATTCATAACATCATTCCCTTCAGTACCCCTATAAATATCCATGGTTGCAAATGCATTTATAATTCATAACATCATTCCCTTCAGTACCGAAAGTAGAGTATAGTTAACGGGGTCTATAAAGTAAATAGTTCCTAAAGCAAGACAAAATACAATGTGAATCACTTCATTGAATAATAATAAATAATAATAATATATGTTTATCCATATTATTGAGAATAAACAATGCCGTAATCACTTCTCAGGTTTCTTGACAAATATTTATCTTTCGACTTCAAAACATTTTGACAAATAAACCATGCCGTAATCACTTCTCAGTTTTTTCTACAAATATTTGTCTTTCGATTTCAAAATATTTGACAAGGGATAACTTTTCCATAGAAAAATCAACCACCAAGGAGGGCTTTTCTTTAATTCACTCACAATGTGATTGAGTTTCCATGCATATGGGATCATATAAATACTTATAAATCGGCCATCTTCATTTGATATTTAAATCACTGATCCAATGTTCAATCTGTCGTCGTTAGATACCAACAACATTCAGTAAGAGCTAAGTTGGAAATACAAGCAAAAGATAGAATTCAATGTGCAGATTATATTTCCCCCGAAGAAGTAATTAGTTGTTCAGTGAAGGTGATATCTGGACTCAAATTTGTTTCATAGTGGTTATTCGAAAATAATCATATATGCTCATACCTGCATACCTACTCGCACTCGCAGTAATATACGTTTTATAGCTATATCCATATTATAAATTTAATTAATATATATAATATTTTAATATAAATATTGAAATTTTAACATTTTATATAATTATTTAAATTTTATAACTTTATACTATTATATAAAAATTATAATTTTATAACATTACATTAATGCATCCATGTCACTTTACATAAACTACATGATGGCAATATAGTGAACACTTCAATTTTATGAATAAATATTTTTTTAAGTTTCCTGGTTTACATTAATATGATCTTAGATCCATCTTAATCTCATATCTATCAAGTGCTCAAAGGAATCAAATCTCTTTTCATAGTAAAAGAGGTTTGTATCTCAAGAGATTGATAGATAGAGGGTTAAGATGGATCTAAGCTAGTATTAACATTATTTGTTTAATATTAATAATAGATGCTTTTTACATGGCTTGATAACAAGATTAATATTTTCAAATATTACAACTTTGATGTGGAAATATTTATGCCATTAAACATTTTAATATATACATACTATATGGTCTTTTTCCTTTTAATGATTCATTTTACAAAAAAAATAATTAAAAGAATATTAAAAGATTTTGGAACTGAATTTTGGGCCTACATTAAATTTTTATTTTTGTTGTCATTATTATTATTATTTTATTGGAGACGTGACATACTTAGACATCACCTACATAATACATAATAGGTTATAGAATGCACCTCTCAGTGCAATAATATCAATATCAATTTTAATTTTAAACAAAAATTAAAAGCAACATTTAACTTTAATCTTTAAATAATTTATAGCAATTATTTAAAATTTAATAATTTTTTAATCATACATAACACATTAATACATTAATATATATATATATTTATATATATTGAATGACATATTAATAGCAACTTAAGTTATACATTAACACATTAATAATATATATATATATATATATATATATATATATATATATATATATATATATTAACAACTTAAGTTATACATTAACGCATTAATAATATATTAAATATATATATATAAACAAATATCAATTATAGTTTACTATAGTGGATTATAGCTTTTGTCATCAACTATAGTCAACCATAGTCAATATTGGCATCATAGTCAACCATATTGAACATGGGTGTCATAGTGAACATTAGTCAAGTTGCTAACTATAGTTGACTATGATTGGCATGGTTAACCATTAGTAAACATGTGATTCACCTCAACCATACTCAACTATAGGAATCATGCTCAACATGCCCATAGTCAACCATAGGCATCATACCCTAACATGCCTATTCACATCAAGTTCGACATGACCATAGGCATCCATAGTAAACTATGTCAACTATGTTTGACATGGTCAATCATATTCATCAATATTCAACATAGGCACCATGTTCAACACTAGTTAAGGATAAAAATCATGCATAAGCCAACATGAGCATAATCAACATGAACATAGACATTGCTACAATAATTAAACTTTATAACTTTATATGATAAATTTAATACTTAAAAATATTTAATATTACCTTAATATTATTTAATATTTAGGTTTTTCAAAATTTATTTTTTAATATAGCTTTTATAACTCTATTACAACATTAATAGCTTCGTAACATTAATCATGGTATGATAATATAGTAGTATAACTTTAATACCAATTTAACTTTATATTATTCTCAATATAACCTTAACAACCTAAAAATTGATGTCAATGTTACAAACAACAAAAAGTTGTCATAATGTGATGAACAACAAACACCATAATAATTGGACCAAAATAACGATGTCACATAGTTATAGACATTGTCAATCATACTCAACATGGTAAACCATAGTGAACATGGGTGTCATGGTGAAAAATAGTCACCATAGGTAGCATGGTTAACCATAATCACTTGTAGATAAATATGAACAAACAAAATTGATGATGTAGTTTGACAAAAAAAATTAAAGTCACAGTGTGATCAATAAGAAATGATGTCACATTACAATCTTGTAATGTGATGAACAACAAACAATATCACATGAATAAGAAACAATGTTGCAATTTGACAAAATAATGATGTCATGACATGATGAACAAGAAATTATGTTGCAATCTGACGAAAATAAACAATGTTGTAATATGATGAACAACAAACAATTACATATTACCTCGAACTAAAAATGACATCACAATGTCATAACATCAAAATGTTATGAATAACAAAATCAATTCCAAAGTGTGAAAGAACAAATGATGTCACACTATGAAAAACAAGTAAACCATGTCAAAATTTGATAAATGATAAACTTATTCACAATGTGAGAAACAATAGATGACGCCACAATGTAATGAACAATAAATGTCCGCACAATATGTTGAATATCGAATTATGTCACAATGTAATGAGCATAAAAAATCATTGCAATTGGACAAAAATGAATTTCAATGCAATAAAGAAAACCATTGTTAACCCTAGTCAACCATGTTGAAATAAGTCAACCATGTCTATCTCTTTCTTCACCATTGTGAAACATCGTGAACCAGGGTCATATATGGTTGAGAATTACCATATTTAGACAACAATGTCACCATCTTCAATTATGGTTGTCATTTATAAATTATTCATAAATAATTATAAATGTAGATACCTAAAAATTAAACATAAATAAAATAAATTTGACATCATAATATGACAAATAAAATGCTATGTTGTAAGGTGGCAATAAAAAAATAGTTATCGTCATGTGAAAAACAAATCTTGGCATCACTATGTGACAAATATATATCGACATCACAATGTGACATACACAAATTGATGTTGTAATTTAAGCAATAAAAAATATAACACAATGCATAGAATAGATATCCATGTCAAAACATGACAAACAAAGCTAATGTGGATGTAGGTCACCATTAATTATCTAGGTCAACCATGGTCAACCAACCATAGACATAAAGGTCAACCACAATGAATTTGGTCAAAGCATCCTTAGCCATGAATAACTTGCATAATATAAGCAACCATTTTCAGACATGGTCAATTAGTCTACATGGCCAACCATGTAAGAAATGATTAATGATAGTCATCCTTAGTAAATATTGACAACCATGTTGACCCACAAGAAAATATAGGTGACCATAGTCAAACATAGTCAAACATGCTCACGTTGGACAACCATGGTCAACAAGTTCAACCATAGACAACGATGGCTAACCTAACTCAACAATATACAACTATGCTCACCATGGAAATACATACTTTACGTTATCAACCATGGTCAACCATGTTTGACCATGGTTAAATATGGTCATCATGTTTATCCATTATTAACCATAAACAACCATATAGAACATGATCAACCATTATAACCTTGGTTAAATGATGTTTAGCCATGGTTAACATGGTTAGCATAATCAACCACAATCAAACATGGTTTAGTGGTCTACATGGCCAACCATGTTCAACCATAGCCAATATGGTCAACAATAGCCATAACAACATTGACAACCATGGTCGAACATGTTCCCGATAGTCACCCATATTTGATGATAGTCAACCTTATATAACAAGTTCAACCATGGTAGAAAAAACTCAACCATGGTCAAACAGAGTGAGTAAGTTCAACCTTAGTTGGCCATGTTCAACATAATCAAACTAGCAAAACAATGCTTGACCATGGTGTCCATGCTCATACATGCTTAATGAGATTAATCCTAGACAACATGGCCAAACCATATACATCCATAACTAATTATGGTTAATATGGTCATCCATGATTATGCTTACTCCACCATAACCTATACTCCTCATCCCTAGTCAGCTATGGATGGCCACGGTCATCTAAGGTCAAGTACAACCAACCAAACTCAACAATAATATACCCTCTCTATCCTTTGTCAACTAAGGTCGACCATGGTCTACCTTGATAAAAAATGGTGTACTCTCTTCAACAATTTATGTAACCATTTTTTAAAGATTAATGTACCATCAATCATTGTCAACCATGATCAAAATTAATGTAATTTAATGCAACAATGTAACAATTTGTAACATTCATATAATATTTTTAGATGAATGTAACACAAATACATTGTTACATTAATGGTTTACCATGGTCAACCATGGTAAGCATTATCAATCATGGTCAAGCAAAGTCAACCATGGATAACCTCAATCAACCATGGCATGCCCTAATGAACAATGGTTGACCTTCTTCAACCATTTATTTTTTTTGTAACATTAATGTAACATCAACCATCATCAACCATGGTCAGCATTAATGTAACAATAGTTAACATTAATGCAACATCGTGAGATTAATCTTACATAAATGCCTTATCACATTAATGTTTGATCATGGTAAACCTCGTCCAACAATTTTTAGACACAATATACCCTATTAAACCTTATCATCAATGGTTAACAATAAACATCCCTCATTGACCATGGCCAACCCTCATCAACCATTTTTAGCCATATAAACAATGTGAATCACAATCAACCATAATTAATGATCCACCCCACACGCATAAGTCATCAAATTAACACAACCACACTAATAACTATTAATCCTAATGGTTAAGAGAATGTGTTTCCTCTTAAGAGGTCATAGGTTCAAAACTAGAGGGGGGTAGAGTATGTATGCCTTCGTAGACTTAGCAGTCAAATCACTACGTGGAAATGCGTCCCTTGTCCCACAAACAAGAGGGTCTCATACACCAATATGACTGTAACCTTAAAATTGAATAATAATAATAATAATGTATATATTAGCATTTATGAATAACCATTTTCATCTTCATTTATTTTCTATTTAGTTTTATATTTATGAAAATGTCCATCATTTAGGTTGTACGATTAGGTAGTTATGTTTCTCCATGCAGACTTCGAATACGTTGTTTATCATAGTAAAAACAATATGGTTTTTTAGTGCAAAGAAAGGCTTTTCATTCGTGAGAAGCCCACTTACAACTTCGGTATCATTTTTATAAATTTTGTTCATCATATAAAATAGAAAGCACTGATTTAATATTTTTTAATACTTCAAAAAAAATTAAATTAAAAGAAGAAAAAGAGTACAACATATATAATATTTTTATGTTTTAGAAATCTTGATGTCTTTTTTAATATATGATTTTATTTCAGTGAGATATAATATTGTAATTTTTTTTTAAAATAATTTATATAATATTTAAGTCATGAATATGTTTACTAACATTAAATATCTTTTATCTACTTTTTAAAGTAAAATATATTTTGGAATTTTCTCTTCATCTTCCAAAATCATTAAATTAATGGTTCTATTATCATCATAATTTTGTTAAGTTAAAAATTCAAGAAGGTTAGTAGTGTGATTAATAGTTTGAAATTTAGATCTAAAATGAATATTGGAAAATTTAAGAGTGTTTTTTTTTATCTTAAACACTCTTAGTATTACAAAAGTAGAAACTATTTCATCCCATAACGTTTTTGGAATTGATTGATACTCAAATTAACTATAAAGCTAATAAGAATTTGTTCTTATTTGAAAAATGTTTATTATATTCTTTACACTACTCAAACAATACAAATATGTTGATTACATCCTTATCATATTTTAGTTTTTTTTACTTCTAATTATTTAATACTAAACAATTTCTCCCTAAATTTAATATAATAATTTATTAATAAATTTTAATTAAATCTATAAAACTAATTTTTTTTTTTATATTAAAATTTACCCTTCTTCTTTTAGTTTTCTTTTACTTCTAATTATTTAATACTAACAATTTCTCCCTAAATTAATATAATAATTTATTAATAAAAGTTTAAATTAAACCTAATAAACTAATTTTTATTTTTTTATTATTAAAATGTAAAGAAATTGTGTTTCGGATTTGAAATTTCTACCCTGATACCCCTTGCCGACAAAGTGAGAGATGGTGTTAACCTTGAGGCGTAGGTAGGGTTCGATGAGGACGAAAGAAAGACCGATCCTTAATGACATAAGGCGCGATTGATTTGTCTAATCCGCACCACTTGAATTTCTCGTATATTCATCGCGTTCGTCACGAATGACATATCGACGGGCCCATCTACATTCTGACCTGCAGAGAGCTTTCGTGTATGGCCACGAGTCTGGACATTGCCATACCTATTTACGCACGCCGAGTGTCACGCCCCCGCCCTCTATATATTTTTTTTGTCGGGAGCCGTGTGGCACTGCCGGGCAAGTCTATGACTTTACCTACAGACTACGCCTTAACCAAGCTCGTTCCGCTATCGCTGCAAGAGCTTTATATTTATCCAATTATTAAACTCGCACTTGTAATCTTATATCCGGACAACAATCTTTAATTATAATTCTGTTTAGTTATAAATTACCAAATGCATGACTGTTCATATAAACCATTCATTAACCGAGATATGAACCATTCACCAATATATATAACAGCGCATATAAATACATATAAGAACGCAGATATAATGGGCGGGACAGCACTCCCATGAGATTGCCCGAATTACTTTTCATTAACCGGTTAAGAATTAATACATTGCGTGGGTCGATCCCCGACCGCACGATAATTTGGAATGGCTAGGTCCGTGTACTGACCTCCACGGCCTGCGCAATAATACAACAGAGCTACAGCTCATACACCGACAGTATTACACCAAGACCGGCGTAAACCATAAACCCCAAATTCTGTGTTAAGAGACCGTGATGCCCGCGACCTCTGCTGCACTGTAATTCGCCCGAACCTGTATTCTCAAAACCCGACTTCTGTCACGATGGCGCACTGATTGTGCTGCCTCGTAGCCCAATTTAATACACTGCTCGGCTGTTCTCGTTCGACTGTTTTGTCCGTCCTCCATCCACTTCTTCGAACACTTGTTCGCTACATCGAACTTGCGTGCTGAGAAGTTGGTAGAGCGATCGAATGAGATCGTCGAATGATGCCTCCAATCGACCTCAAGCTCGTGGTATATATACGATCCTTCGTCGCATTGGAGAGGGGTGTCGGTGGTGAAGCCGACCCCCGTTTGAGTGTTTGAACGCCCACCGCTTGCCAAGCCGACGCGTCCATGTATTTGTTTAACCTATTGTTTCGTTTATCGTGGTGGGTCGGCCTTTGTTTGACAAAGCCAACCAACGCCCCATATAAACTCACATGGCCGTGCTCCTTTTATCCTACGCGCTCGTCCATTTCGTGTCATGTCGCTCCACCGTCCCCACGGTGTCGCTGTCTGCCCGATTGTTGGACGAACCGGTTCTTTGGTGCACTTTGTCCGCGAACTGTCCCATACTCGTTCGCTGTTTGTATTTGCTGTGTTACCCGAACTGTTCTCCGGTCCGTTCGGTTGTGTCCACTGTTCCGTGTGTGCGTTAGGACGCCGTCTATGTCGTCGCCCCACTGCCCCCATGTTGCTGCCCGAACTGTCCCAATCGGTGTCGTTCGGTCTTGGTTGTCGTTTCATGTGAACGGACTGATGGGTAGGAGGGTCGCCCTTCGTGCGCGGAGCGCTCGGTCCCTAGGGCGTTACATCCTCCCCCACCTTATTCCGTTGTCGTCCCGACAACCTCCATACCACCGTGCCCTTTTCGGTCCTCCATGCCAAGTCACCCTCCCGTTTTGTAATCCTGTGCACGTCGCAGGAGTATGCATCCCATACTACATCAAGTCGGAGTTTAGACATCGACTCGGCTTCCCGACATTTCAAACCTCCAAGTCCACCATGTATGGATAACCTGGCCGAGTGTACACACTCGTTTCATGATCCCTCCGTCGTTTCATGGGAACCCCCATTTCAGGCGCCCGTTGAGATCATTGGTCTGCCCAAGTATCATTACGGGCCCACTGCCTTGAGCAGTCAACAATGAGCCCGAGTCCCCTGTTTCATTTAAAAAGTCTGCCAAGGGAGTGAGCCGGGTGGCTCCCCTTCCACCCATACGTCTGCCCGAATCTTCCACCTCCATTGGTGTTTCTCGGTCCTCCATGTATGTATCGTAGCCTTCTGCCGAATTCGACCTTCTCGAATACTCCAGGGTGCCAATAACCAACTTCCGTTCAGCAAGTTGTGTTGCTCCGCCCGACAACCTCTTGCTTGTTTTTCTTTTGTCGTCTCTCTGTATTCCTTCATCCGGCGTCTCATCCTAATTCTCCATGGTGCGACCTTCCATGTTATGGGCAAACTGCTTTTGCCTCTTCTTGCGCACGGTCGGTCTGTCAAATGACCACATGAGACCCCCGTACCATTGTCATGGAAGCATCCTCATCTGCAGGTGTATGCCACCGGCCTGGTTGTGGTTCAACTTGACCCGGTTCAAGTCCACCCTCGGCCATTGTCACGTCCGCAACACCTTTCGTCATCAATGCTTCCTTCCTTTCGGTATTACAATCTGCACTTATCTGCTCCATTGTTTGACCGACTTGAAGAAGTCTTTCAATATTTTTCCCAAAGGCTGCAATTTCTTCATGAATCCGGGGATCTCCTCCCATTATCTTTTCCAACCTGTTCAAGATAATCGAGCACTGCTTCCCGTATTCTTCATACTTTGTCATGCCTCGTCCTCTTGTGTGGGTATCATTACCCATCCATGTCGTCAAGTGATCCAATCCTCGTCCAACTTGAGTGCCTTCAAGTTCCGATTCCATTGAATCTCTACATCATGAGCGTCCTCTATGTGAGTGACCTCATCTAACCGAGCTGACAAGCTACACGATCCTGGTTCACTTTCAAATTTTGTCTCCCTCGGGTCGTCATCGACACATGGTCCTCCCAAGTGAGTGTCATCGTTCATCCCCGCCGGCAAGCCATTCGATTCCGATTCAGCTTGAGCGTCTTCAAGTTCCGCCTTCATCGAGCTTTCATCGTCATGAGCGTCCTCCTCATGAGTAATTTCGCCTGCCTTTGTTGCTAAACTGTGTGTTTCGGTTTCAACTTGATTGACCTCAAGTTCGGTCACCTTCACCCTGTCCTCATCACACGGTCTTCCTGAGTGAACGTCTTCACCTGTCTGTGTCTCTGAGCTAGGTGGTTCGGGTTCCGCCTGATTATTTCCAAGTTCGACCTCCACCGCTGTTAAGTTCTTGACCTCTTCGGTCAACTTGACTTCCTCCTTCGGGCCAGTAATCTTTTTTATTACCTGGTCGAGCTGAAGAAGTCCCTTTCTTCCAAGCATTACATCGATGCCTTCGGTGTTTATCACCACGAAGTCCAGCAGTCCCCTGCGTTCTTCCGTTCGTACAGGCACATTCCGTACCTTACCCATTATCAAGCTTCCCGGACCCATCTCCCATTCTTCCATGGTAGATAACATTCCTGCTTTCTCGACAAATCGCATCGATATGAGGTTAAACCCCTCGGCCGATTCTGCCACTGCTTGAACCATTTTGCCATAAACTTTCAAAGTCACCAGTTTTCGATGGTCTTCCATTTTTTACCTGTCACTGACTTCAGCTTCACGGCGTTTTGTCCAAGCCTGCACGAGCAACCTGCTCAACAGCCAACCTGGCTCTGATACCAACTGTCACGCCCCCGCCCTCTATATATATTTTTTGTCGGGAGCCGTGGGGCACTGCCGGGCAAGTCTATGACTTTACCTACAGACTACGCCTTAACCAAGCTCGTTCCGCTATCGCTGCACGAGCCTTATATTTATCCAATTATTAAACTCGCACTTGTAATCTTATATCCGTATAGCAATCTTTAATTATAATTCTGTTTAGTTATAAATTACCAAATGCATGACTGTTCATATAAACCATTCATTAACCGAGATATGAACCATTCACCAATATATATAACAGCGCATATAAATACATATAAGAACGCAGATATAATGGGCGGGACAGCACTCCCATGAGACTGCCCGAATTACTTTTCATTAACCGGTTAAGAATTAAATAAATTGCGTGGGTTGACATCACACTCGGCGGCCATTTGACACACATAAAAAGCAACCCACTCGGCGGCCATTTGACACACATAAAAAGCGTCGAAAAGGTTACTAATATAGTTTTAGTACATCCAGAGAAACTGCCGCTGTTAAGCGCGTGGATGGGCAGATTCGCTGAGACCGATGAACTGAAACAAATTTTGCCCGATCCAGCCGACGTAGTGGAATATTTATCCGCCAGGAGAGCCAAAGTTATATCAACAATTCCTCGCAATTAAGGAAGACCCTAATCTGCGAGATGAATGATATGGGCCGCCATATTGTAGCAAATTTTAACTGGCAATTAGGTAAAGCCATGTCAGCTTGAGAAAGTTAGGATGAATAAAGGCATATTTGGACGGGTGTTGATCCCTAAACTTGTAATTGCTAAATATATAGACATCTTATAGTTGCTAAATATAATAAACTTTTTTATCTTTTGAAAAACAACATATAATTTTTAGAATATTATTTCAGGAAACTTAAGGCACTGCGAAACACTCTTAATTCGAATTTTTATTAAATCCTTATCAATATAATGATAAAAATAACCCTTATCGCCAAAAACGGGCTGAGTCTGACTATTTTCCTACCATTTTGTGTTCTATCACTACCATTTTGTGTTCTATCGATGTATTCGGATTGAACTTTGTGGCCATATTTCATGTGAATGGATGTTTATGAAATCTAGCTTCCAGAATATTCAATTTCATACTAGTACAATATTTCATGTGAATGGATGTTTATGTAATCTAGTTGTCAGAATATTTAATTTTATGCTAATATAATCATATTAGTAAATATGGTGAAAGCATTATTTTTCATCGTCCCAATCAACTTTTATAAATAAAGGCAATTTTTATAATTTAATATTATTTATTAAAATAAATATTTTATATAAAGCTTTAATTCCAGTAATAATATTATTAATAATATTATTTAATATTTAAGATAATATAAAAACATAAATCTTAATTTAATCTCTGGTATATTAATATAATGTTATTATTTATTTATTTATAAATTGAAGTTATTAAATGGCAAAATACCAAAAATATATGATTGAAAAAGAAATAAAAAACAAATAACAAATACATTGGAATAATTCAAAAAGTATAAAATTTCTCTCTATAATTATGAATCAGTATTAATTACCAAAAAAAATATATCTTACATGAAATTATATTTAAAAAGAAAAAAACAATATGGAAAATGTTTAAAAAATATTTCAAAAATAAGGATTAAAATAAGTTAAACATATAAAATACCAAGCCCAAAAATGACCTTATTTCATAATTGAACCTTCTAAAACATCTTAAACATAACCCTCCTTTTTTTAAAAAACTTCTCAAATTGAGTTTAACGATTTATTAATCATAACAAGAAATTTAATAAACTAAATGTTATAAACTAATCATTGTGCAGTCAATAGCTACTCTGAATGAAACGAAGCTAAAATGTAAGTAATTTTTTAATAAATTATAATGTTAGTTTTATTAAGAATTTGTTAATAGATTAACTATATGAGGAGACTAAAGAAACTAAAAAACCATTGACATACCTTCTATACTATCCATTGAATCATGTATTAGAGGAAGAATATTCTCACATTATCAAATCCTTGCCATTCATAATTTAAAATTCGAAATTAAATATTTCTTTTAATTATTCTCTTTTATCTTCATCTAAACAAAATTGCAATGGTTAATATAATTTGTTTGGCTATGCAACAAGTTCCCAATTCACAATCCTTCATGCTTATACAAAAAATTATAAATAAATTTAACTAGCATTTGCACTTAATGTTGCAAAGGAAACGTCGTAAGGCATAGTGTGGAGGAATATTGAAATGTATTGTCTCCTATGTTGTTTAGGGTTGGTGGTGAATGCATTAAATATTCATTGATGGAATTTCCTTTTTCAAGTGCATTCTTCAAGTAGTGTATGGAAGACTTTTTTTTAGAAAATGTTAGATCTCTTCCATGTGTGGTGCCATGAGAAAAATGGATGATGGAAACCATCTTCTTGAGGCTGGTTTGGAAGGTTTTTATGGAGAATACAAAAGAGAGATCAATACAAATTTCATCACCAATAACCAAATCAGAGGACTTTATTTGACTTTATTTTGCAACGGTTCATTCCTATATTGTCATATGGTAAGTCTCTATCTTTTCTTCCCATGTTTATATTGTACAGGTGTGATTAAATGCTTGAGATTAATAGGTTCTTAAAAACTTAGATCTATTCTCTAGACTTCAATCTATATTCGAGATGTTGGGTTTTTACAGAAATTGATTGAGTCATAACAGTTGTTGCATTCATTCATGTAATCTTATAGGCATGCAGTTCATTATTATAGTAACAAGTGTTCATTGCTTGGCCATAATGTTTGAGTTTTCACTAATATATTGAGTCACAACAGTTGTTGCATTCATTCATGTAATCTCATAGGCATGCAGTTCATTATTATAGTAACAAGTGTTCATTGCTCGATCATAATGTTTGAGTTTTCACTAATATATTGAACTGTGATTTTAACTTTTAAAGGCTTGTTGTGGTAGATGAGGAGACCCAAGTTTCATTTTTGTAGAGTTGGATAAAGAGCCACCTTGAAGATGGAAGCGGGATATTGAAAAAACCAATTCTGTTAGTATAGGAAATCTTACAAAGACCCATGATTTCTCAGGGTAGTGGCAAGACCCAAATCCCCCATCTTCAGAACGGAACCATGTAAAAGTACGATAAGAGTTTGTTCAATTGGTTTAACCATAAGCCAGAAAGCATCTTGTAGATAGGAATACCAGAAGGGATGGTTTAAATTTGATAGAGTCGAGCTAAAAAACTGATAAGCATTAATTTCACATTCATATTCAACCATTAACATCATATATATATTTTTGTTAATATTCGACACATGCAGGCACAATATAAGGATCAGCTGACTGCTGATTTTGAAGGGGGGCCTGGTTGGGAAGGAAAAAATGACTGTGGATTTTGAAGGGGAGCCTAGTTGGGAAGGCAATAATGCAGCAACTTTCGAGATGACCATCGTAAGGACGTTGCAGGGGGAGTTTCAAATCTCAAACAGTTATGGACCCAAGAAAGCTACATAAGTCTTGAACGTGATGAGCAATTCCTACTAAACATCCTACTCTTACATTGTTGAGAAATAGTAGCCAACGGGCCCTTCCATGATTTTACTTTTTGGTCTCTCAGGAACACCGAAGCACTTTCATTACAGAGAATGATTTCGTTTTACTAGCCAAGCACGGGATAAATGCTATCAGAGTTGCTGTTAGATGGTGGATTGCAAGTGATCCAAAACCTCCTACTCCTTTTGTTGCAGGATCTCCAGCTTGTCTCGACATAGCCTTCTCGTGGGCACAATAAGTGAAAACTGGCCTTCATTCTGACAATTTTCAATCCTGAAAATAGAAAACAATCAGAAGTCAAGATAATGGACAATAGATTAATTAACTTTTTGGAAACAATGCTGCAGGAAACATGACATTAAGGTGATTATCGATCTCCATGCTGCTCCAGGCTCACAAAACGGTGATGAGCACAGTGGCACCAGAGATGGATTTATAGAATGGTCTGAGTCGCAAGAGAACATCGACAAGAGTCTTTCTGTCATTTTCTTGCTGCGAGATTCAACAAGTTCCTATAGCAGTAATTCATTTCGATAGATTTTGACATGGCTTAAGAAATTGCTCCATAGAGTAACTATATTTCTGGATATAGTAGAAAAAAGCCCCTTCTTTTCCAATCAATCAGGTCCATAGCAAATTTTTAAAAATTGCTTCTGTGATTGACAGATATGCTGCACACCTTGCCCTTTTGGGCACTGAACTATTGAATGAGCCACGTTCGCCTACAGTTAGCTTGAAAAATGAGACTGATTACTACTCACAGGGTTATGACATAGTTTGAAAGTATTCATCGTCGGCGTATGTGATAATGTGCAACAGAATTGACCCTGCTGATCCAAAAGAGTTGTTTCAAATTAACAGCGGCTTATCCCGCATAGTTGTGGATGTGCATTACTACAATCTCTTCGATGACGCCACTTTAAAAAATATGACGATTCAGCAAAAAATCGACTATATCAAAACCACAAGAGCTCAAATTGTGCAGAGCCTCATCTCGGCCAATGGTCACACTTTTCAATAAAGTGTCTCATTTCTTGATTCTACAGGGCTTATATCAGAACTCATCATCGTATAAATTTGAGCAACGCTAGGGTACTCACTGTAAGGAATTTCCAAAGTAGCCATCTCCAGCAAGCACATGCCGAAGGAATAAATCTCTACAAGCTCATTATAATCCTCCTCATATAATTCTGGAGCCATGAATTCCAAAGTACCGAGGGCAGAGTGCGCAACATGAACATTTCCCAAGGTAGTGGCAAGACCCAGATCCCTAATCTTCAGAACGACACCATGTAAAAGTAGGATAAGAGTTTGTTCAATTGGTTTAACCGTAAGCCAAAAAGCATCTTGTCGATAGGAATACCAGAACGGATGGTTTAAATTTGATAGAGTCGAGCAAAAAAACTGATAAGCATTAATTTCACATTCATATTCAACCATTAACATCATATATATATTTTTGTTAATATTCGACACATGCAGGCACAATGCAAGGATCAGCTGACTACTGATTTTGAAGGGAAGCCTGGTTGGGAAGGCAATAATGTAGCAACTTTTGAGATGACCATCGTAAGGACATTGCAGGGGGAGTTTCAAATCTGAAATGGTTATGGACTCGAGAAAGCTACACAAGTCTTGAACGTAATGGGCAAGTCCTACTAAACATCTTACTCTTACATTGTTGAGAAATAGTAGCCAACGGGACGTCTCATGATTTTACTTTTTGGTCTCTCAGGAACACCGAAGCACTTTCATTACAGAGAATGATTTCGTTTTGCTGGCCAAGCGAGGGATAAATGCTGTCAGAGTTGCTGTTGGATGGTGGATTGCAAGTGATCCAAAACCTCCTGCTCCTTTTGTTGCAGGATCTCTAGCTTGTCTCTACAAAACCTTCACGTGGGCACAGTAAGTGAAAATTGGCCTTCATTCTGACAATTTTCAATCCTGAAAATAGAAAACAATCATAAGTCAAGATAATGGACTATAGGTTATTTAACTTTTTGGAAAAAATATTGTAGGAAACATGACATTAAGGTGATTATCAATCTCCATGCTACTCCAGGCTCACAAAACGATGATGAGCATAGTGGCACTAGAGATGAATTTAGTGAATGGCCTGAGTCGCAAGAGAACATCGACAAGAGTCTTTCTGTCATTGATTTTCTTGCTGCGAGCTTCAACAAATTCCTATAGCAGTAATTCATTTCGATAGATTTTGACACGGCTTAAGAAATTCCTCCATAGAGTAACTATATTTCTGGATATAGTAGAAAAAAGCCCCTTCTTTTCCAATCGATTAGGTCCATAACAAATTTTTAAAAATTGCTTCTGTGATTGACAGATATGCTGCACACCCTGCCCTTTTGGGCACTGAACTATTGAATGAGCCACGTTTGCCTGCAGTTAGCTTGAAAAATGTGACTGATTACTACTCACGAGGTTACGACATAGTTTGAAAGTATTCATCGTCGGCGTATGTGATAATGTGCAACAGAATCGGCCCTGTTGATCCAAAAGAGTTGTTTCAAATTAACAACGGCCTGTCCCGCACAATTGTGGATGTGCATTACTACAATCTCTTCGATGACGCCACTTTCAAAAATATGACGGTTCAGCAAAACATCAACTATATCAAAATGACAAGAGCTCAAACTGTGTAGAGCCTCATCTCGGCCAATGGTCGCACTTTTCAATAAACTATCTCATTTTTCGATTCATAACATTTTCCAATGCTGCAGGGCTTACATCAGAACTCACCATCTTATAAATTTGAGCAAAGCTACGGTACTCACTGTAAGGCATTTCCAAAGTAACCATCTCCAGCAAGCACATGCCAAAAGAATAAATATCTACAAGCTAATTATAATCCTCCTCATATAATTCTGGAGCCATGAATTCTAGAGTACCGAGGGTAGAGTGCGCAGCATGAACATTTCCCAGGGTAGTGGCAAAACCTAGATCCCCAATCTTCAGAATGCCACCATTGCCATTCATAAAAATATTGTTGCAATTCAAATGTCTATGAATTACACAAGGCATGTGATTATGAAGATAATGCAACCCTCCAGTATCTGAAGTGACCAATTCTTCAAAGCCTTCGTTGAGACATGACGGTGCTTCTGGCAGTACTCTCTCAGAGTCCCCGAGGTACAGACCTCAGTAATGAAATTCACATGACTTGTCTTTCTGTCCAGCCATGCATTATAGAGCATAATTATGTTTTCGTTCCCGAGAGATTTCAATAGACAAACTTCTGCATAGATCCTCTGTGTGGAAGCATCATCTAGGTTTTGCAGAGGCACCTTGTTCCAATCAACCTCAATATCCTCTTCTTGATCAAAAGCTCAATATACCTTCTTCATAGCACCACGGACCAACACATTTTCATAGCAACCATACCTACCAGTGGGATCCAGTTCCACAAAAGGCTCCCTGTCTTTATCACAGGTGTCATATTCTACACTAGGCATTTCTCCACCTCCTATAGGAAAGGAAAGCCTTACCCTAGAATTCCAAATTAGATTCATCTTCTAATTTGAATTTAATGAACAGAAACCCTTGCAGGGCTATAGGATGACAGAGAAATAGAGATTTTCCCTACGTTTGGAAGACCAACAGACAGCAAAGACAGAAGACTTTGCTTCTTGTGGGATTCAGAAATCCACCCAATAAATTTAAGTGTAAAAAATAAAATTGCCACACAATCTTAAATCAAACCAAGAAATCCAAAACCCTACCTCTACACAGAAACAAATTAAGTTGGCAGAAAAGAAATTCTATGTGGATTGTTTTCAATAAACTGTCTCATTTCTTGATTCATAACATTTTCCAATGCTGCAGGGCTTATATCAGAACTCACCATCTTATAAATTTGAGAAATGCTACGGTACTCACTGTAAGGAATTTCCAAAGTAACCATCTCCAGCAAGCACATGCAGAAAGAATAAATCTCTACAAGCTCATTGTAATCCTCCTCATATAATTCTGGAGCCATGAATTCCGGAGTACCGAGGGCAGAGTGCACAGCATGAACATTTCTCAGGGTAGTGGCAAGACGCAGATCCCCAATCTTCAGAATAGTACCATGTAAAAGTACGATAAGAGTTTGTTCAATTGGTTTAACCGTAAGCCAAAAAGCATATTGTAGATAGGAATGCTAGAAGGGATGGTTTAAATTTGATAGAGTCGAGCAAAAAAACTGATAAGCATTAATTTCACATTCATATTCAACCATTAACATCATATATATATTTTTGTTAATATTCGACACATGCAGGCACAATGTAAGGATCAGCTGACTGCTGATTTTGAAGGGGGGCCTGGTTGGGAAGGCGATAATGCAGCAACTTTCGAGATGACCATCGTAAGGACATTGCAGGGGGAGTTTTAAATTTCAAACGGTTATGGATGCGAGGCAATTCCTACTAAACATCTTACTCTTACATTGTTGAGAAATAGTAGCCAACGGGGCCTCTCATGATTTTACTTTTTGGTCTCTCGGGAACACCGAAGCACTTTCATTACAGAGAATGATTTCGTTTTCCTGGCCAAGCACGGGATAAATGCTGTCAGAGTTGTTGTTGGATGGTGGATTGCAAGTAATCCAAAACCTCCTACTCCTTTTGTTGCAAAATCTCTAGCTTGTCTCGCCAAAGCCTTCTCGTGGGCACAATAAGTGAAAATTAGCCTTCATTTTTCAATCCTGAAAATAGAAAACAATCAGAAGTCAAGATAATGGACTATAGGTTAATTAACTTTTTGGAAACAATGACTAGATTGAGCAGCAACTTTAATAATTAACAAACATGAACAAGCTGCAAATATACATTTCAATCCAAGCAGTACTTTCTATGTATGCAAGTGGACGAACCACTGGTACACTTTCTTATTATTCCATCCCTTTTCAGCCATTAATTTTGGATCTCTTATGTCCATTTCCATAGATAATTGTGTTGAATTGATCCTTATAAGAGTTATAAGTTGCACTAACTCAAGGAATATTATTCATTCAAAAAAACCTCAGCAGTTTTTGGCTTTCATCTATGGCACCCAAAGCATTTAAGTTCCATGGGGGTCTATATTCTATCCACCGAGCTAAAGCTGGAAACGAATTTTGTATAGGCTGGTGCCAGAGAGAAGACAATTGAGATAAAAAGAAAACATAAGGACACACTGAAGCAACAATAAGATTTTTATTTTATTTTATAGGGAGCACGCTGACAACTCTGGAACAGAACGTAATTCTTACCTCCAATGAGGTAAAACAAAAAAAAGAACAAGCAACTACCTTCTTTATAATCCTACAATTCAATGCCAACTTATTATTATAATATAACAATTTTCAAAAACAAGTTACCACTCTTGATGATTCATGTGGGCCCGTGGATTACCATAATCTTAAAGTTTTCAAAATTTTACCATTCCCTACACTTACTCACTCACAATAATACTCCATTCGCATCAGCTTGTTGAGAACATCTTGATTTTTCTAATTGGCCAAGGTTTTTGTCTCAATGTATTTCGACCTAAGTCACCTAACATGGAACACTAGGATTCGAGTGTCTCTCATATATTTCTTTGAGTATTTTCTCAAAATTAAATCCATCTGTAAAAACAGAATAGTTTCTCATTCTACAGTCCTGAGAATCGATACTTTCAAGTGTCAACTTGTACAAAAATATGAATTCATATGACTGCTCAAAAACCACAAAGGACCATATATATATGGTTTAAGGAAATAGATATTCTGCTAAAAATAGATGTACCTGTTTGTGTGAAGTTACCATTTTTTTATTCTTCTAGCAAACCAAATCCAGCTTCAACCCATTCTGCTTGTTTTGGTAGTGTGCATCTACTAGCATGTTATGGTAATGAAAACCATTTGTGAAAGAGATAAACCTGAATGTAGCCTTCTTTATTTGCCTCGCTAAATCATCCAATTAACAATGAATATGTATCTCATAATTCATCCATTTTATGACCAATGAAGAATCCCTAAATATTTTCAACCTCATGATATCCATTATAGCTTTAATAATATGTGAAGAGCCTTCAATTTTGCAAAATTGTTTGTTCGAGTAAGCCTTGTAGTTGATGAAGTGATCCTTGGAGATACTACTCGGAATTCCATCTTCACCGTTCATATCATGTGGGTCTTGGCTTTTGGACTGTTAATGATGTTTGACTTTCGTAGACACTTTGCATCCTAGATAAAGTCCACAGAGCTTATTGTATATCTGGAAAGTAGGAATTTGGGTTCTTTAAAAAATTTGAGCATTTCTTGACAATGATATACCCTATAAGGTTAAACATGGAATTGCTCTATATTCTCTTAGATCCTTCTCTGAATACAAGTCTTGAAGACATTCTTCCATTGTGAATCCCCTCCAAATATTTATTGTAGTCAATTTCTTGATATGTTTCCACAAATGTGGACCATATGAGTAGTAGATGAATAAATGAGGAATAGATTTTGTTTCCCTTGTACACGACATACAATTACTGAGGCCTTGTCTCTTTCTTTTCTCTGAACTGTCTCAAGTTAGGACCTTTTAAGTAAGTAGGACCTTTTAAGTAAGTGCTAGACAGAGAAAAAATATTGTTTTCTATGGGTCCTCTATTTTCCAGCTTTATTTTCCAGATTTATAGACCATGACCACATATCGTTTAGACCATTTGGATCAATTAAAGCTTCATATCCCATTTTTGATGTATATATTCTTGTACCCTTATTATTTGTAGACATGAGAGAGTCCTCTTCATCTCAAATTCTAACATAAATTCTTTTCATCTCATTCAGAGACATTCACCAATTATTAGACCGGGCCGCATCTATGCCCAAATATGGGGTTGATTTCAATTCCTGTTGCCATACATTTGTTGTCAATGGGTCTAGAATCTGATGAAGTGTATAAATCCCTTTTCATGAACATGGTTTTTCAGATTTGATTTAAGAAATTTTGATTTCAACACCCCATAATAGGATCCAGATCCTATCCTTCCATTTTCCTTGTTACCAACTTACTCGGTTAGAAAATATCCATTCACAGCAAAACCTAGCACCCAAGCTTTCCACTGACTTCAAACATTCATGATAGATTTCCATGGGGACCTTATACAATCCAATATCGATGCATGAGAAATGTATTTCTGGAGAATTATAGTTGTCCATAGACTTTTGAAAATGATAATCCCAGTAAATTCTGCAAGTAAATTGGTTTCTTATGCTGGAAGAAGAGTAAATCCATCTATTTGCAGGGGGAGTTTCAAATCTCAAACGGTTATGGACCCGAGAAAGCTACACAAGTCTTGAACGTAATGGGAAATTCCTACCAAATATCTTACTCTTACATTGTTGAGAAACACCAAATCCTCTCATGATTTTACTTTTTGGTCTCTCGGGAACACCAAAGCACTTTCATTACAGAGAATGATTTCATTTGACTGGCCAAGCACGGGATAAATGTTGTCAGAGTTGTTGTTGGATGGTTGATTGCAAGTGATCCAAAACCTCCTACTCCTTTTGTTGCAGGATCTCTAGCTTGTTTCAACAAAGCCTTCTTCTGGGCACAGTAAGTGAAAGCTAGCCTTCATTCTGACAATTTTCAATCCTGAAAATAGAAAACAATCAGAAGTCAAGATAATGGACTATAGGTTAATTAATGTTTTGGAAACAATGCTGCAGGAAACATGACATTAAGGTGATTATCGATCTCCATGCTACACGAGGCTCACAAAACGGTGATGAGCACAGTGGCACCAGAGATGGATTTATTGAATGGCCTGAGTCACGAGAGAACATCAACAAGAGTCTTTTTGTCATTGATTTTCTTGCTGCGAGGTACAACAAATTCCTATAGCAGTAATTCATTTCGATAGATTTTGACATGGCTTAAGAAATTTCTCCATAGAGTAACTATATTTCTGGATATAGTAGAAAAAAGCCCCTTCTTTTCCAATCAATCAGGTCCATAGCAAATTTTTAAAAATTGCTTCTGTGATTGACATATATGTTGCACACCCTGCCCTTTTGGGCACTGAACTATTGAATGAGCCACGTTCACCTACAGTTAGCTTGAAAAATGTGACTGATTACTACTCACGGGGTTACGACATAGTTCGAAAGTATTCGTCGTCGGCGTATGTGATAATGTGCAACAGAATCGGCCCTACTGATCCAAAAGAGTTGTTTCAAATTAACAACGACCTGTCCCGCACAGTTGTGGAAGTGCATTACTACAATCTCTTCGATGATGCCACTTTCAAAAATATGACGATTCAGCAAAACATCGACTATATCAAAACCACAAGAGCTCAAACTGTGCAGAGCCTCATCTTGGCCAATCATCGCACTTTTCAATAAATTGTCCCATTTATTGATTCATAACATTTTCCAATGCTGCAAGGCTTTTCCAATGCTGTAGGGCTTATATGAGAACTCACCATCTTATAAATTTGAGCAACGCTACGGTACTCACTGTAAGGAATTTCCAAATTAACCATCTCCAGCATGCACATGCCGAAAGAATAAATATCTACAAGCGCATTATAATCCTCCTCATATAATTCTGGAGCCAACCCTTGTAGGGCTATAGGATGACAGAGAAATAGAGATTTTCCCTATATGCGGAAGACGAATAGACAGCAAAGGCAGAAGACTTTGCTTCGTGTGGGATTCAGAAATCCACCCAATAAATTTAAGTGTAAAAAATAAAATTGCCATGCAATCTGAAATCAAACCAGGAAATCCAAAACCCTAACTCTACACAGAAACAAATTATGTGTTCACAGAAAAAAATATCATAAAACTATTTTCATAAAGAGAATCCTCAAAAAATAAATCTGTGAACAAAACCATTGCATGCACAGGGTTCCATACACAGTGATCAAGGAAAGCTAGCTTACAAAAACAAATAGAGCATGCGTGCAGTTTTGGTGGATTTCCCATTGAATGCAACTCAACAGGGAACACGTTGTCCTGCTCATAGCACCGGGTAACGCGAGGATTTCTGGAAGAAAACGGAGATTTCCTTTGAGTTTACAGTGGAGACGGATTCAGCAATGAATTTGTAACGATTAGACCAGTGCACCGTTTCAGCAACTAATTTTTTGTAACCATTCTTATCTAACGGCTGAAATCTTTGCAATCGTCTAACACATAATCATGTGGCTTACAAGATGACAGGTAGGCAGAGAGGGGAGTTGATTTCAGAGGGAAACGCCTTACGGCATAATTACAATACTTTTTATGGTTAATTATTAAAGATTGTAATTTAATTGGAAATTTAAAAAATAGTATAATAAGAAAATATTTGATAGAATTTATTGGAATAAGAAATTTATGTTATTTGTTAAATAAATGAGTTAATTAAGGTATCAAATTTTTGTTATATAATTTGAGCATGTTTAATTGTTAAAAACACGAGTTTCCTTCTAAGAGGAGTAGAGAGGGGTAGAGTATTTACACTTCAACTTAAGTGTAATAAATCCCTCAATGTATTCCTTCTACTTGGTGTGTACTATCTCTCGGTCATTTTTGTTTTGCATCACCATTGTCTCAATAAACTTCATCACAATTTTTTGCTAAATTATTTCCTTATTATATGTTTGCTTTACGTAGTAGCTCATCTCCCATAATCACCCTCATCCTACTTCATCTCCACTTTTATATAATTTTTCCTTAATGGTATTAATATATATTTTCATTGTATGTTTCACTTGTTTGTTTATTTTGCATTTGAGTTCACTTGCAATAAAGTCACCACACAAAGCATCATTGGAACAGAGCATTTACATTTGTATTTTTTACCCTCATCCATCTAGAAACACCATCTCCTTACAACTTCACTTTTGTCTTAAACAACACCACTCTCTTCTTCAATGCTACCTTTTACTACAAAACTACTTACTAATGCAACATCTCTCACTATTACAACATCTTTCTTTTGTAACTCCATTGTTGCTTCTTGAATTTCTGGCAAAAACTCTTTTACATCACTATTTTACTTATAATTTTTTACTATAAAGTCTTGTTAAAATTTTGTAATTGCATCTACTAGTTGTAGAAAGATCTAGAATTTCCTTTGTTAAATTGACATTAAATCTAGATTCTTCTATTTTAGAAACCTCCTAAACAGCTTACTTGTCCATAGACTCTAGAAATATCTTCTTGGAGAATTTCTGATATATATATATATATTATTATATATAATATAATTATATATTCTTCTATGTAGAAACCTCCCAAATAGCTTACCCATCGTCTCTAGAAATATTTTCTCTGGATCTTCTTGGAGAATTTCTACAGAAGAAATATATATGTGTGTGTGTAAGATAATTTTAAAGTGAGATGTTGGAGAGTAAATATGCATATCAAAGAGGTTTCAAAACCCAATGAAGATCGAAAGGTGATTATGTTGAACCCATCTATGTGAGTAGAAATTATTTAAATGCTTCACTTATGCATTTCTTTTTCACATGAAGGGAATTTTTCTACATTGCATGACTTAATGAAAAAAATATTCCTTTACAATTTCTACAATTTTTCTAGGCTAGGGACATGTTTTGACATCTATAAAAAATCATAGTGATCTATCATTAAGTAGGTAGAAGTATAGTTGGTAAATAGTACTCACAAAAGCTACACATGGTTTCACATGTTTTGGAATAAGTTATTTCACTCAGTTGGAAACCGTTGTAACCCATTTATACCCCTTGGAGTAGTACCACATTAAACAAAATTTTACATGAAATATCACTTCCAAGAACCATCAGGTATATGCAAAATCATGTAGGTATCTTGAAACCATCCCTAGATTAGCTACTCAACTTATTGACTATTGTAGTAGCACAAAGGACAACACCTAGAAAGATACTCTCACACTACTAGCGTAATTGGAGAGTATGGTTAAGGTTACAATTGATCCTTCCTAGTTGGAGCCTTCAGATATAGGGTAGACTACTACTATTGTAAACTTAAAAACAAACCCTTATGCATAGGAAACTTCAAGTTATAGTAGTAAAATTTCTTAGCTCTTTAATCATTGTACATTAAAGAAATATACAACTTAGCAAATGCCATTTGGTAGTAGTTTAGAGAAAACTTGGGGAGAAATTTTGAGGGGTAAAACTTATGAAATTTGGCCAATGAAGATGAAAATTTTCCTACTTATCATAATTATTAGGATCTAGTTGTATATTATTTCATACAACTAGATAAAGAAGACATGCAACTATGGAAAATGCTTTAAAATCATAGAAAAATGAGAACAAAAAGAAAGATTGAAAGGAACTATGGATTATTCAATAAGGATTAGAAGAGTCATTTGTTTCCAAAAATTTCAATAGTGAATTATGACAAGGAAGCATGGGATACTTTAGATATTTCTTATCAAGGCATAAACAAAGTTAACGTAGTTGCAAACTCCTAGAATAAGTATTGAGAATATAAAGATGAAGGATTTTAATTCTATTAAATAATTTATGATTCAAGTGACGAATGTAGTATACTAGGTAACAACAATCAACAATGATATAATAGAGAAAAAGGTTGTTGAGAAGGGTTGCAAAATACTAGCCAACTTCTATGTTGATGTGGTTCCCATTGAAAAATCAAATATCTAACAAAAGATCTAACGAAACTTTTCATAGATGACTTAATGGTATACTTCCTATCCCATGAGATAAGGATGAACAAGGATGATGATTTCTTGGAGAGTACCTCCAAATCATGATCATATGTTAGTGAAGGAAGAGGAAGGAATAACATAGGTAGGACAAGATATAATAAATTTGAATTACAAAGAGATCGATATTCAAGATCAGATCATTGATATTCACCATAGCATAACTCTTGAATATTAAGATAGAGTTACAAATGCCATGAATGGAGAAGACAATATGAAAAATCGAAAGTTGATTGTTATATTATTGTAACAAGTATGGGAATTATGACGATGAATGTGGAAATAATATTGTATATGTAAAAAAAAAAAAAAAAAAAAAAAACCAATTTG
This sequence comes from Pinus taeda, assembly GCA_000404065.3. Classification (NCBI taxonomy): domain Eukaryota; kingdom Viridiplantae; phylum Streptophyta; class Pinopsida; order Pinales; family Pinaceae; genus Pinus; species Pinus taeda. Next base: position 96,032 of record APFE031474453.1, read on the forward strand.
ACATTTGAAAGTACTTTTGAGTCTATGCTTATTAGTTGTGATGTTTCCCAAAAGAGTAACAAATGAATTTGGTTGCTAGTAGTGGTCATAGTAACCATATGACATGAATTAGAAATCTATTTACAAGTCTATATAACTTTGTTAAGGCTAAAAACTAATTTGGTGATTTCAATATTGCTAAGGTTGTTGGAAAGGTTACAGTTAGTTTGTTTACTAAGCAAGGTGAAAAGAAAAACATCTTAGATGCATATTTGGTCGAAGGATTAGAACATAACCTTATGAGTGTTTTCAACTTACCCAAAATATGTCCTGGGGATTTGGATTGATGTTGAATGGGTGCACTATTAAGGAAATCCCTATGATAGTTCACTAGTTAAAATCCCTCATGGATATAAAATCACAGATAAAGAAAATCAAAATGAATATGGAAATAAAATATAAAATGAAAAAATAAAAAGGAGACACCAAGATACATGGTTCACTTGCCTTAGTCTAAATTGATAAATAAATAAATATTCCTTCCTTTTATTCCAATAAGAAAAATAAAGGGATTACAACCTAAAACACATTTGTTTCAACCTCATTTTATCTCTCTCTCATAGTATCCTCTCTATCAATTACAATGATATATTAATAATACAAAAATACAATATAATTTCCTAAATAAGAAATGGTTTCATTCTAGGGAAAATAAAAAATATAACATTACATCCACCGTCATATCTAAGATCTACTAATGAACAATCCAACTTGATTATGAAATTACAATATTATACAAGGAATTTTTTCCAAAAAATTCCCTTCATGGGTTCTTCTCCACGACCCCTACAAAGGGGGATCCAAAGAGTTTTCACATCCCCTTGGACCCACTTGGTCATAATAGTAGTTGGGAAGTTCCTCTATAACTTCTATTAGGCATTCGAGTCCAAACATGGCTAAAAATGAGACCTCTAAATCAGGAAGATAAGCATGCTTCACAATCAACAGTCTCCCTCTCGAACACTAATTATAACAACTCCATTGTAGCTCCACTACTATTATACCTAGTGGTATATTCTTCAACTTTTGACTTGATTAATTTCCCATCCCCATCATAATCCTTGAATACCAACTGAAAATAAGCAAAAAAAAAGGATTTTTCCTTGCTTATTTCCTTCATTAACATGTTTGTAAGATTTTGGCTAGTATGTACCATTTCCACCTTCAATTGCCCCTTGTCAAAAATTGATTTAATGAAATGGTACCTAATTTGTATATGCTTAGTCTTAGGATGAAAGGTTGTTTTATTTCTAATATGAATACCACTCTGTCTATCACTATATAGCCTTTTATTTTCCTACAACTTTCTCAATACCTTCATGAGCCTATGTAAGAAAAACATGATTTTATTAGCCTACATAGTATCATAAAACTCTGATTCTATTGTTGAAAGTGCAATCACCATTTGAAATTTTTAAATCCATCTTATTGTTGTTCCACCTACATTAAATTTATACCTCAAGGTGCTCCTCCTAATATCCATATCACTTGCTATGTTTGAGTCAACATATCCATGTAGGATAGTGTTTTAACCTCTAAAGAATAATTCCATATTAGTAGTACCTATAAAACATCTCACAATCCACTTTATTTCCTTCCAATTATCTTTAGTTGGATTGTTCACATACCTTCTCACAACTTCCGGTGCATGTGCAATATCTAGCCATGTGCACATCATCGCATACATCAAGCTACGAACAACTAATGGATATGAAACATTACACATGTACTTTATTTCCTCCCATGTCTTCGGAAACATATCCTTAGTCAATTTTAAATGGCTAGATAAAGGTGTACTAAATACTTTCTCATTTCATTTCAAATATTTTTAACACCTTTTCTATGTACTCACACTGAAATAATGCTAATTTGTGACTTGTTTTGTCTCTTGTTATTCTCATAACAAGGATTTTATTTTCAACATCCAAGTCCTTCATATAGAATGAATTATCTAAGTTTATTTTAGCACATTTATATATTTCATGTTAATCCATATGACATGAATGTCATCTACATACAATAACATTATAATATAGTTTCCATTCTCTAGTATCCCATAACACACACAATGTCTAGACTGACATCTATAATAATCGTGTTATATCATAAAGCTATCAAACATCAAATACCACTACCTTGGAGCCTACTTTAAATAATATAAACTCTTATTTAGTCTACATAAATTTTCCTTCCCTTTGACCTCATATCCCTATGGTTGTTTCATATAAATCTCTTCTTCCAAGTCTGCATGGAAAAAAATCTTGGCATTGAACTACATAAGATGCAAATCTTACATTACCACTAAACTTGAAATAGTTATAATTGGATTTATTTTGACAAAAGGAGAAAATATCTCATCATAACATATAATTGTCTTCTATGCAAATGCTTCTAAAACAAGATTTTCCTAGTACCTCGTTCAACCTCCATCTTCTTCTTTCAACCTATAAACCCATTTATTCTGCAATGCTCTTTTACCCACAAGAAGTGGGATCAAGTTCAAAGTTTGGTTATGTACCAAGGAGTCCACCTTTGTTTTCATTATTTCCTCCCATTTCATTCATTCCTCCCATTTCATTCTAATTTCTACCTTCATTTCTTCTTCACATCTTTATGGTTCACTAAAATTAGTCACTAATACATAACATAATGAAGGAGAGTACTATTTTAGGGTTATACATAGCCTACATGATCTTCCAATGATCCCTGTAAGATTTTGAGGTACATGTTATGCTATTCCTGTTGAACATTTTGACGTTTTAGCACCTTTGGAATTTCCATTTTTGTGATATCATCAAGCACTATGTATTATGTACTTTTCTTTTCCTATTTCCTTTTTTCAAACTAATATTTGTAGATGAACTTCTCACTAAATACCACATCTCTACTTATAATGGTTTTTTGATTTTACTAATCCCATAATTGATATCTAAAACTAATAAAAACATATCTAATAAAAGTACACTTCTCATAATCTTCCTCAAGATTTGTTCTATTTTCACTATCAAGATGGACAAATGCTTCAGAAACAAAAGTATTCGTAAATGAGTAGTTTACCTTTTTACCTATTAAAGCCTCCTTTGGAATGCCCCCTTTCAAGTAACTTGAAGGCCTTATAATTATTAAGTAAAGAAAAATATCAACAACATCCTCCCAAAAATATAAGGTAAATTCTACATTAAATATCATACTCCTTTCATGGTCCATGATTTTCTTATTTGCCCTTTCTAACAGATCATTTTTATGGTGTTCCTAGAACTTTCTTCTCTCTACAAGTCCTATGGAATGAACAATATCTATGAAAATGCTTGCTATAATATTCACCTCCATTTTTCTATCTAACACACTTTAACTAATTTCTTGTCCCATTCTCAACTAGATCATTCCATTTTATAAAAATATCAAAGAAATTAAATTTGTTTCTAATGTAATAAATCCAATTTTCCTAGTTTCATTATCAATACAACATAATAATCAGGAACGTTGAGGGGTGATACTTGAGTTGGTCCCCATACATATGTATGAATAAGATTTAGCTTTTCACCCTTCCTTTCCTTCCCAACTCTAAGTAATATAACTCTTTTCCAGTTTCCAAAAACACAATACTCACAAAAGTCCAAATCAACTCTCTTCAAATATGGCAATAATTTTCTTGAGTTGAGAATCAATGTCCCCTTCTCACTCATGTTCCTAATCCTATGATGCCACAATGTTTTGTTTACTCTTGTAGAAGCTAAAGCAATAAAAAGGTTAGCATTATTAGCACATAAATATAGTGAACCTACCTTCTCTCATTTTTCCATTATTAGAGATCCTTTAGTGACCTTCCATAATTTTCCTATAAATGTATGTGTATAACCTTCTCTCCACACTTTCCATGTTGAAATTAGAATTTTTTCTTTAATTAAGAACATATCTTACCTCTTTCAACAACAATTGCTTTCCATTATATAATTTTAGACATACCTTATCCTTTCCCGAAATACTCAAATAAAAATTTCCAAAATGACCTCTAACATATCATTGAAAATATTTCCTATGGGGTGTACTGTGAAATGAAACCCATGTGATGCGGGAGAATCTTTGGCCTTGAAAATCCTCATCAACAAAAAATAAATTTATGTTTGAGCTCATAAAGTAAGAAGATAAGTGTTGCTATTCCCATCTATTTTTAGTTGTTGGCACTACTATTATCCTAGTTGTTTATACACCTAGCTGATAGTTGTTGCTACGCCTATAGCTACATTTTATCAAAGTGGAATTTACTTTTAATTTGTTGAAATTCCTAGGATTGTGTGTTGATATTCTTGTTCAATGGAGTTTCCGACACTCACAAGATCGCCCATTGATACTCCTATTTCAAAGACTTATTGACACACCCACATCGAAAGTTGTTGTTACAAGACAACCACTGCTAGACACACTACAAGAATGGGAAGTAGGTCACAAATTTTGGTTTTTCTAGGTAGTGTGAGTAATCATATTGATTAAGTTCTTGAATCCAAAGAGGTAAGAAACATGGGAAACAAAATATTTTATTTGTAATGTTAATAGGTCAGTAGTGTGATAAATGAATTGCGGGAATAAGGAAGAAAAGGGGATTTTGGCTTATGGCTCTCAGGATTTTGGATTTGGCTTTGGCTGCTACACAATTTGAGAGAGGATGTAACTGGCTATTACATGATTTAGCGATGGAATTTTGATTATTGTGTGGTATCACAGTGTGACAACATCTAAATTGCAAGTACTCTGAGAACTCCACTCTTTAATCTAAATTTCTTGCATGCAACAACATATTCTAAATGAATACAAATATCTGAAGTATATTTTATGTTCTCATGCATAGCTTTAACTTACTCCCTTTTATTTCCTTATGATTTATTCATTTGAATTAATTTAATGCAGTAGTGAAAACAAATTGGCTAGGGTTGTGCGCTTTGTAGCAGCAATTATAATTTTGAAGTTTGTGTTTGGAAGTTATGGACATTGAGTTGCATCAAGTGCTACTAGAGTGGGTTTCACTCAGGGATTTATACCTTAATTTGCTTCGAGTAGCGAGGTACCAAAAAAACCTGTTCGGTTGGCATCATATTAAGTTTGATTCCATTTTTTCGATAATGACTTTGATTCCATCTTTTTCCATATCAAATTTTATTTTCCCTTCACCATATCGACTTTGATTCCATCCTTTGAAACCACATGGCCTAGTAGTATTCTAATGGCTGTTGCAAAGATGCATTTTTTGTGTTAAATACTATGTGAATCTATTTGCATTTTTTCAACTTCAATATAAACCATTGTATATGATATTTAAATAATGTATAAATTGTCCAGTCATCAAGGCAGATTTCGATTGCTTTATAAATATACTCCTAGAAGGCTTTGGCAACAATTCGTGAAAAATTATTGAAGCATTCTTTAGTGCAAGGGTGATCTTTTTCTATATGATTATTTTTGTTGTGCTAATAACAATTACAGATTTATAAATATGTGCTTATTTCTCCTTGTGCTGAGTTTCATTAGCTGTTTGGGCATACAATCAGGTAAATTTCCTTAAGTTTTAAAAGACATTCATGAGAAAAATAGCATCATAAAAAAATACTGAACACCAAACATGTGTAGTGCAGAAAAACATCAAAGAGACACATTAACACAATGTTTTGATGAAGGAATTCACCCCTCCTAGGCTACATCTCCTTGGTCCAGCTTCCATGGCTTGGGCCTGTGTATTAGCTCAATGTGGAAAAAATGTTGTTTCCAAATATCTATGGCTCCTGAAACCTGCATCAATGTGTTCATAATGTCCAAATTAGTCAAAAATGATTATTCAATCTCTGAAAACTAACTCTGGTTGATCTCGATATGACCTCCTTGCCTAGTGGCCCTTGGCTTCACTAAGTTTCCCTGTGGAAAATAACCTGCAGAAGTCTTCTATTGCCTCTAAAAACTATACCAATTAGTTCAGAATGTCCAAATTAGCCAAGATCACCACATTCTGAGCTCAATTTGGTCAAACATTGCTCAAGATATGCTTCATTCAAGTTTTCCTTAGGAAACCCCACTAAAACTTGAGAAGACTCCAGTTAGCACTGCTAAAATTGGTTGTCCCACCTAATTTGGCATGCCTCCAAAACTTCCGCCAACCTTAATAACATGTTAATTAAAATTAAATGGGATTAGGGTGCTAATCGTGCTTAATAATTTGGCATTGGCCCAAGGTTTTTACAACACAGTTGTATGGAGAAGGGTTTAGCCCACAGGGCTAGCTCCCTCCTCTCCCGCCATTGACTCCACTGTAGCTTTAATTACAATGTCATGGGCCATCGTTTACAAGACCCATCTTTGGTTCAATTGGTAATGTATTGGATTTGGGAGGGGGAGGTCACGGGTTTGACTTGCCCTCCACCCATCCCTACATATATTTTTCCCACCGAGTAAACTTTATGATGCCTTTGATATATTCATACTTTGATATATTTCAGACTTTACCAAATCGTGCGGATTTGGATATAGTGTTTATATATATATATGTGTGTGTGAATTTATAAAAGGTTTGATATTTATGTGTGTGTGTGAATGTATAAAAGGTTTAATATTTAATATTTAATAATATATATATATATATATATATATATTATATATATATATATATATATATTAATATATATATATATATATATATATATATATAGATATATATATAGATATTATAATATATAGATAATTCACACACACACACACACACACCACATATATATATTTACAATTTCCACATAATATTCACCATGAACCAATAATTCCACCTTGGAGGACATTGGGCAATTTCAGCTTCACAAAAAAAAATTGGTGAATCCTGAAGTGACACTTGTCACAACCTCATTGGGTAAAAAATGAAAAAGGTTTCCATCATGTTGATTGTATTGCCATGTCATCATTTTGTCCTATTCTACAATTTTTTTAGTTCTTTAAGAAAACAAACAACATGCCTTTTCTCCTTCATCTGTACTGAGTGTTCAGTGAAACAAATTGTGTTGTGATCATCTTGATGAGACAGACGTAGCCGTTTAGGTTTCGAGCCAATCTAAGAACTTAGATTTTTGAGCTAAATACTGAGCACCTGATCATTCCTCCCCACTAGAAGCTCTTTGGACCCCAAAAGGTCACTATTATCTGACAAGTATATGAGGGTATAGCCCCGTCACCTTTCCAAGATCGATCCAATGGGCTTTTGACGAATTTGTTTCCTTGAGCTCCTCTCTAAGGAAATCAACGTTCTTCTATCACAGATGGTGTCTTATTGAAACTGGTTTAGAAATTCTGTAGGAATGCATTCACAATGTGAAATCTGAACATTCTCTCCTTGTTCAACAACTTGAAGCATCCTTTTGCAAAACTGTCACCAACTTGCACCATCAACTTGAAACCTTTGATTGACATAATACATGTACTTTTCTTTTCCGTTTTCAAGTTGACCTTGCACTGTTTGTTGCACCATTTTCAGTCATTCATAGAAACTCATGGTTTTGTCCATGTCGCCATCAAAAGAAACATCCTTCTTAACAAGATGACATAACATTGTTGCAACTTAATATTTACACCATGGAAATCTTTTGAATCAAATAAGATGGTGAAGTTGATTTCATAAACCATAAACTCAAATGAACCTTTCAAGTTTGAAAGAGCATAAAAAAGAATTGAACTGATCTTTTGGTTTGAAGAAAAGCATACCTCTTGTTGTTGCCTCCCCACTCGAATAATTTTCATACACATGACAATGCATGCCAAGGAGCTTTGAAAGAAGAAGTCTCAACAACATCTCTCCTCCAACATTGGGATGCTCGCAAAAAACCTCTTATCAAAATGATGATCTTGGGCATTGACCAATCAACAATAGCATCCAAATTGGAGAGGCTTGCCTTCAACTTACCTCCTCCAATATAATGGCCCAAACACATCAAAGAAGTGAAACCCAGCTTATACTTTGATAGCTTCAAAACATAAAACAATTTTCCTTCATACATGACATGTGCATAAGAAAACTTTCTAAACATGTTTATGTCACACGAGTGGACAATTTCTTTAGGAAATCACTCCTTTTTTCCATAATTCAAATACATGTATGTAATAGAAGTGCTACAAAGAACATAAAACATTAAAATCCATACAAAAAGTTCTTGTTTGGTGTTGTGTATATTCCTACATTGACCTCTTTTTACAACCTTTCTTTGGTGAAAACTACTCCTTTTGTCCTCTTTCTTGAAATGCTTACCATTACTTTTTGGCACTATAACCATTGGTTCACAACATGGCGTAAGGGATGATTGAATGAGCCCATTGTTCAACAAGCTTTTGCATTGCATTGGCACCTCTACACTTTACAATTTTGTCAACCCTCGTGATGCAAAGATATTTCATGTGAAGTTTCTTTCTCCTTGAAGGATGATTCTTTCACAACCTGAAATACTTCATCACCCTGATGAAATGAACCAACCAAAGCATAATTGAAACTTTCATTAAATGTAGCAACATTGTCATAAACAATATCATCATTTGGCTTAAAAACGAGAAGTACTAAACTTTTACTTGAATTCACTAGTCTTTTTGCCTCGCCCGCACTAACCACTCATAAGTTTAACATTTTGCGATGGGATCTCACTATATACTCCACACCATCCTTGAAAAAGTGATACATGTTTTCACAGTAGTAAAAGAATTATTTCTATTCATACAAATATGGACTACCCAGCACCACACCTGAAATATCAAGCAGTACCACATCTAACTCCACTTTGTCAAAAAAATTTGCAATGATTGCAAACTTAAACAAACATTTTCTTGTAACCTGTAAACTAGTGTCTCTTGTTATCCATACCAAAGGGTATGGTTTATGGTCAGGTGCAATTTCAAGATTCAATCTATTGACTAAGTCTTCAGAGATTAGATTCACTTCTGACCCATTATCAAAGAGTGTGTCAATCTTGTCTCTTTTCATTTGGAGCAGTAGTAGTGTTACAATTTTGTGAACTAGTGCTTGCAATATCTAATTTTCTTTTGATTCCCATGACAATGATTTTGTTTTCGTCACCTGATTCAGAACCTAAATCTTCTTGAATGATAGCAGTGGTTTTTTGTTACCCTTTATTGTTGAACTTATTTGGTCTCATTTCTAGATGGAGTTTCTAGCAATGATCATCATTATGTCCCTCTTTTGAACAGTGTTTACAGATAACTTTCTCCCCTTCTTTCTTCACACTTTTATTTTTCTTCCCTTTCCATTTTTCTCCTTTCTCTTTCTCCTTACCCTTAGGTGGATTTTTATTACTACTCTCTTCATAAGTGTTCTTTCCTCTAGATTCAATATGCGTGCCTTGCACACATACTTCACCCAAATTAGTTGAATTGAACATAAGAATAGTGTGTTTAAGGTAGGAATGTAAACCCCCAATATATTTCCGAAGTGTATCTTAGGAATCCGAATTCACTCCTAATAGCGAAGCCCTTTTCCTAAACTCCTGTGTATAATCTTGGACAGTTTGGCCTTTAAGCTGCCTAAAATTTTGCCAACTCATAATGGCTTTTTTCATATAGGCTAAAGGATAAAACTGTCTTTTAATTGTAGAAACAAATTCAACCCAAGTGATGGATATCTTACCTTGGATTCTCATTTCTTCTTGAGTCTTTTCTTCCCACCAAACTAGTGCAACTCTACATTCAATGAATCCAACTAGATATTTATGTCATCTTCTTGAAGGTCTGAATTCTGCAGTATATGTCTAACTGTGGAATCCAATTTTCCAAATTTTCTACATTGACCTCTCCATTGTACATGGGAAGTTCGAATTTGATGTCCAATTTCAATAATGGAGTCTTTCCTTTTGGGGTTTTGGAATGAGTATGGGCAGTTTTAATGGTGGTAGTGGAAGATGACGTTGTGTGAGATGATGGAGATGATGAGGAAGATGATGAAGAAGATGATGAGGATGGTGGATATGGAGGTGGATTTCTTTAGGTTTTAACCCCATACAAAAATACCTACATACAAATTATAAAACATAGAAAAGAAACAATGCGCAAGCATAACACATAAAACACATATACACAGACATTTTACCCTGGATCCCAAAACCGGGACTACCAGCTTGATTTTTCATTATGTTCCTTTTAATGTTACAATAGATATTTATACATGCTGAAGAATCCAATACCATGGACCAAAAACCATCGCATCCAAATCCATGTATGAAAACCATGCACAAAACCATAGGTAGGTCTGCCTAACCTAATATAAGGACCAAAACAAATTTTTTTCGAGGCGTTGACCACAACCCCGTAGAGGGGGGATACTCGCCTCCCTCAAACCCCCCAGACAGGGGGGGCTATCGCCCCCGTTCTGACCCCCCCATTTCACAATGAAGGGGGGGCCTTGCCCCTCCTCTAACCCACCGGTTAACTATGTAGGCTAGTCGTGGAAAGAATATAACACAACCCAACATTCTCCCACCTGTTGTTTTCTTTCGACAAGGGGCCATAGGAGAGCTTACTCATTTATCCATCCCTGCAATGCCCATTGTTTCTCTATGCCAAGAGAAATTCTCAGAGCTCATATACATTTGCAGAATTCTTCAAAGTGTCAACCTTTACCAGCAACACCCTTTTGTCTTCTATCATATCCCTCACAAAGTGATACTAAACATCAATATCCTTTGTCTTTAAATGGTAAGAAGGGTTCTTTGCCAAGAAAATTTCACTTTGGTTGTCATAGTCTATCCTTATAGCTCCCTGTATTAACCCCATACTTGAGCACAATCTCTGCAACCAAACTACTTCCTTGCTTGCATGAGTGGCTGCCATGTATTCTGCCTCTGTAGTTGATACTGCCAACACAAATTGTTTCTTACTCATCCAACTGACTGCACCTCCAAATAGGTTAAACGCATACCCACTTGTAGATATTGTCTAATCCAGATGTCCAGCCCAGTCTGCATCAACAAAGCCACAGATATCCAAAAATATGTCCAATTCTGGTCTTCCTTGGTAGCACAAGCCATAATCACTAGTGCCACAAAAATACCTAAAAACCCACTCTGATGTTGTCCAGTTCTCCTTAACTAGTTTTGACATAAACGTACTCAATACTCCCACTACATGTGCAATGTCTTGTCTAGTACAAACCATTGCATACATCAGGCTACTGATTGCACTTGCATATGGAACACGGGCCATGTCCTCTTCCTCTTCTTGTGTCTTCAGACACTGTTCAACAAATAACTTCACACCTACAGGAATAGGAACCTTCACCGGTTTACTATCCTACATATTAAACCTCTATAGTATTGTCTCAACATACTTTCTCTGGTATAACCAAAGCTTCCTCTTTGCCTGATCTGTTTTAATTTCCATGCCCAAAATATAGTTTGCAGCACTAAGATCTTTCATGTTGAATTTGGAGGAAAATTGGGTCTTCAAATCCTAGATAATTTCTTGTCATTTCCAACTAACAACATATCATCCACATACAAGACTAGATAAATAACACAGTCACCAATTAATTTAAAATACACACAGTGATCTACATTGCTTCTGGTGAAGCCAAATACCCATATAAATGTATCAAATTTCTAATACCACACCCTTAGTGATTTTTTTAACCCATATAGAGACTTCTTTAACCTGCAGACCAGTTCTTTCTTACCCTTCACCACAAAGCCTTCGGGTTGCTTCATGTAGATCTCCTCTTCTAGATCACTGTGAAGAAATGTTGTCTTCACATCCATCTATTCTACCTCAAAATCAAAAGTAGCAAAAACAGATAAAAGTAATATAATAGAAGCTACCTTGGTAACAAGAGAAAAAATATCACCAAAATCAGTTCCTGGTGCCTGGGAATAACCTTTTTCTACCAACCAAGCTTCGTATTTCTCTACCTTTCCTTTTGCATTTATCTTCTTCTTGAACACCCATTTGCTACCGATTGGTTTCCTTCCAACAGGAAACTCCACCAAATCCCAAGCCTCATTTTTCTGCAAACATGTCATTTCATTAACCATGGCCTCTTTCCAGAGTTTTCCATCCTCTCAATCTACTGCTTCCTTCACAATTATGGGATCATCATCAATAATAGATAAAGAAAATATTTAATAGAGAGCATATGGACTATACCTTTCCAGCTACCTTCTTTCTTGAACTGGTCTTCTCACACGCGAAGTTTGTGGCTCTTCAAGAGTTTGTGTCTCTTCATCTTCTGATTCCTCTTCTAGTATACAGTCTAATTCCTCCTCCTTCAGCTCAAACTCTATCTTCTCAGGTTCCTTTGGTTGGACTTCATTTTTAATAACATCTTTCACCTCTCTAGACACCACATCTCGACTGTACACAACCTTCCTTGTTACTGGGTTCCAAAACTTATAACCCTTTAAACCATGCTTATACCCAATAAAGATGCACTTTTCAGATTTAGTATCCAACTTGGTTCTTTTCTCCTTTGGTACATGTACATATGCATCACATCCAAATACCCTCAGATATGAAAGAGAGGGTTTCTTACCAGTCCATACCTCTTGTAGAGTCTTATCCTCCAACGCTGATGAAGGTGATCTGTTGACCAGGTAACATGCTGTCTCCACTGCCTCTGCTCAGAATTCTTGTCCTAACCTGGCACCACTGAGCATGCTTCTTGCCCTTTCCATCAACGTCTTGTTCATTCTTTCTGCAACTCCATTTTTATCAGGTGTGTATGGAGTAGTTTTCTTTCATGCTATACCACACTTCTTATAGAATTATTCGAATTACATACTACAAAACTCTCCACCATTATCTGTCCTCAACACCTTTATCTTCTCCTCTATTTAGTTTTCCACTAGAGCCTTAAATTATTTAAACTTGTCAAAGACTTCAAATTTCTTCTTAAGGAAATATATCCATGTATTCATTGAGAAGTCATCTATAAATGATACATAGTACACAGACTTACGCAGTGATGGAACCTTCACATGTCCAAACACATCACTGTGCACAAGCTCTAATATCTGGTTCGCCCTTTTACCACCAAGGGGGAAACTCACTCGATTTTGCTTCCCATATACACAATTTTCACAGAAATCAAAATCCAGAGAGCTATTACTCATATCTTCTACCATACCTTTACCATGAAGTATTTGAGGGCCCTTCTCTCGAATATGTCCAAGCCTTTGATGCCACAGCATGGTCTTCTCTCCAAAGACCACTAGATTTTCTACTCCACTTTCAAGATCCGCAGAACTGTTGCACCCATCAACAACAGTGCTACCTTGCAGCTTGTACAGAGTTCCAATTCAAACTCCCTGCATCAATACTAGTGCTCACCAAACCATCTTGCAGGTATCCTTCATGAGCACTATTTTGGCACCTACATCATCAAACTTGCTTACAGAAATTAGATTTCTTACCAATGCAGGAATATGAAGAACACCCAGAAGTGTTCTAACCCTTCCTCCTTGCAACCTCAACTCTACTTTTCCGCAACCAACAGTTCTAGCCTTCCTATCATCCCCTAGGAAGACATCACCACCATCGTATTTCTCATACTCACAAAACCACTCTCTATGGGGAGTGAAGTGAAAGGATGCACCTAAGTCAATCAACCATGCCTCATGATCTACATGTGTACTTGAAGAAGCCAAGTACACATCCCCACCTTCATCTGACGTGGTTTTTGCCATTATAGAAGGAGCATCACCAAATCCCTTTCCTTTGTCAGGAGCTTTAGATTTACAGTCCCCTTTTTAGTGCCCTTCCTTTCCGCGTTTCCAGTAAACCACCTTTACAGGATTTACTGGAGATTTAGATCTCCAACTCGATGAATTATTTTTGTTTATGTTCTGGGATCGTCCTCTTACAAACAAGGCATCACCATTCTGGTTCTGCATATTTTTCTGTCTCATCTCCTCCGTCAGCAAGGATGAGACTATTTCATCAAATTGCAATGGAGTTTCATTGCTACCTATTACAATAACCAGACTATCCCATGAATCTGGTAGAGAACACAAAAAACTGATGCGCTTATCTTCATATGAAATTTTAATTCAAAAGATAATAACTAACTTACCACAATATTAAATGCATTCGGATGCTCTGTCACTGAGTCTCCATCTTTCACCCTCAGGTTATACATCCTTTTTTGTAGGAATAATTTATTCACCAGAGACTTAGATTGGTACAAAATCCCTAACTTGTCCCACAAAACCTTAGTTGTAGCTTCCCCTAATACATTCAACAATACTGAATCTGAGACACACAATCGTATTGTGTTGTTTTCCTTTCGATACAACTTCTTCCATTCTTCATAAGACACTTCCGTTGGTTTAGTACCGGAATCTACTGCGATCCACTAATCTTTATCCACCAATAGATCCTTCGTCTTGAGTTTCCATAACTCAAAATTCTAACCATTAAGTTTCTCAATATCTATCTGTCCACTACTCGCCATCTTCTTTCACCACCAGAATCGATCCCGCAGATCTCCCACTAAACATGGTATACCACAGGCCCAAGCAAAAACCCCTCATCAACAAAGGCGTCCCCTTGAAGCCAAAACACCTCTAATACCAAATGTAGGTTTTAACCCCATATAGAATTACCTTCATATGAATTCTAAAACACATAAAATAAACAATGCGAGAGCATAACACATAAAACACATATACACAGATATTTTCCCTTGGACCCCAAAACCAACACTACCAGCTTGATTTTCCATTATGTTCCTTTCAATGTTACAATAAATATTTATGCATGCCGAAGCATCCAATGGCATGGACCAAAAACCATCATGTCCAAAACCATGGACCGAACACCATTACGTCCAAAACCATGTGCGAAAACCATGCACAAAACCATAGGTAGGTCCGCCCAACCTAATATAGGGTCCAAAAATAAATTTCCTTGGGGCACTACCCCAGACCCTGTAGATCGGGGTTACCCGCCCCCCCTATGACCCCCCCACTGGACAATCGGTGCAACAAAAGGGGGGCTCCACCCTGCCTCTAACCCCTTGGTTAAATATGCAGGCTAGTCATGGAAAGAATATAACACAACCCAACACTTTCCACCATTCCCTTTGGAATCCTTCTTCTCATCTTTTTTGTCCTCTTAGCTTCCTTCTCCATGTGGAGGTTTATACCTCTCTCCAACCATTCTAGTGTTCCTCTCTTCATAGCGGAATTTAACCATCTCAGTCAAAGTATAGAAATATTTCTTGAATTCTTCCTCTTCTGAATAGGGACCTTCAGGCTCTCTTTTTGTAGACATAATGGCTATGGATTTAGGCTCATAAATTTGTACTAATTGTACCTCTTCAATCTTAGTTGAAGACAAAAATTGAGGAGTTTCCAGTGCAACTGGAATTGGAACTTTGGGTGGTGGAGATTTTCGCCTTGTGGCCCTCCTTCTTCTGCGCATTACCTTGGGAGTTGCAACCAATAGCTTCCCTTCTCATTTCTGCAACTTTAACCTTGTAAGCATCACAATTTTGCAACCATTAAAGCCTAGTTGCACAAACTCAAGAAATCAAGCAACTAAACCTCCCTCTAATACCAACTTGATCTATTTTTTATGATTAGTTTTTTTGTGCTAATAAAAATTATAGATTTATAAATATGTGCATGCTTATTTCTCCTTGTGTTGAGGTTTCATTAACTATTTGTGCATACAATTAGGTAAATTTCATTAAGTTTTAAAATACATTCATGAGAAAAATAGCTTCAAAAACATATAATGAATAGAAAACATGTACAATGCAGAAAAACATCAAATAGACACATTAACATAGTTTTTTGATGAAGGAGTTCACCCCTCCTAGGCTACATCTCCTGGGTCCAGCTTCCATGGCTTGGGCCTGTGTATTAGCTCAATGTGGAAAAAATGTTGTTTCCAAATCTCTATGGCTCCTCATACCTACACCAATGTGTTCATAATGTCTAAATTAGCTAGAAATGATTATTAGATCTTTGAAAACTGACTCTTGTTGATCTCAGCATGACATCCTTCCCTAGTGGCCCTAGGCTTCCCTGAATTTCCCTATGGAAAATAACCCACAGAAGTCTTATATTTCCTTTGCAACCTATACCAATGAGTTTAGAATTTCCAAATTATCCAATAACACCTATTTCTGAGCTCAATTTGGTAAAAAAATTCTCAAGATATGCTCCATTCAATTTTTCCCTAGAAAGCCCCACTAAAATTGGAGAAGATTCGAGTTAGCATCACCAAAATTGCCAGTCTCGCCGAATTTAGCGTGCCTCCAAAACTGTCGCCAACCTTAGTAACATATTAATTAAATTTAAACGAGATTAGGGGTGCTAATTGTTCTTAATATTTTGGCGCTGGCCCAAGGTTTTTACAACGCGGTCGTATGGAGAGGCGGTTGGCCCGCAGGGCTGGCTCCCTCCTCTCCTGTCATCGACTCTGTTGTAGCTTTAATTACAATTTCATGGTACACCATTTACAAGATTTTCCCTTGGTTAATTAGTAATGTATTGGAGTGGGGAGGGGGAGGTCATACGTTTGACCCGCCCTCTGCCCACGCCTACATATATTTTGCCCACCAAATAAACTTTACAATGCCTTTGATATATTTTTGACTATACCATATCATGTGGATTTGGATATAGTGTTTATATATATATATGTGGATTTATAAAAGATTTGATATTTAATATTTAATATTTAATAACACACACCACCACCACACAAACACACACACACACACACACACCACACACACACATATATATATGATAATAGAAATATATAAAAGACTATAAAGATTATAATTATATATATGTCTATATATATATAATATATATATATAAGAAAAAATACAATTTCCACATAATATTCACCAGGAACCAATAATTCCACCTTGGAGGACATTGGGCAATTTCATCTTCACACAACCAAACTGGCGAATCCTGAAGTGACACTTGTCATAGCCTCATTGAGAGAAAACTAAAGAAGATTCCCATCATGCTTACTGTACTACCATGTCATCATTATGTCTTGTTCTGCAATTGTTTTCGTTGTTTAGGAAAATGAATAGCAGGTCTTTTATCCTTCATTCAGACTCATTTTTTAGTGAAACGAATTGAGTTTTGATCATCTTGATGAGACAAATGTAGTCGTTCAAGTTTCGAGAAAATATGAGAACTTTGATTTTTGAGTTGAATAATTAGCACCTGATCAAAAGGGAATTACCCAGTAGGGAAAAGAACCGAATTTAGTGACAAATGTTGTTTTCTCCCTGTATTCTTCTGCAATAGGTACTTATTTTACCCTAAGAAACCATCTTTAAAAGAATAACACTCATGTCATGCGACTGCATTTATAATTTTTTTGGAGAACGAAGTAGAAAATGGATAAGTCATTGTTAATTTATTGAGCCTACGGTAATCAACACATATATCTATCTTACTTGGGTCATGCTTTTTGGGCTTCATGATAATGGGACTTGGCCATTTTGATGTCTCAATCGGATAGATGATACTAGCGGTAAGCATCACCTCTATTTCCTTTTGAACATTGGGTTTGTATTTATGAGAAAGCTTGTAAGGTATATTTTTAATTGGATTAGCCATTGGAACAAGGTTGATTTTTATCGCCCCCATTTATTTTACAAGTACCTTTAGATATTAATAACCACAAGAAAATATATATTGATATTATGAGTAAGTCAAAAAATGGTGCTATTTCTTTTTTCTGACCAATAGTCACCAAGTCGGGCAATCTTTGGTCGATCATCATTTCATATATCAACTTCTCTTATCTTCACTTTTGCATCCATCCAGTCAGGTGCCTTTGACTCCTCGAGTCACTAGTCCCTGAATTTTTATTTCTTGGTATCCAGGTGGAAAGTTTGGTTTCTCAAGTTTCTCAAGTTCTTTCTTCTCATGTTTGTACACTAATTCTATTCATTTTCAATTTTAGGGATGATCTTTCTTCTAATGAAAAATTTGGCTAGGAATAAGTGCTTTTTCCATTTCTAACTGGCTTGTCATTTTCTGATCTCATGCAAATGACATGTAGTTACAAGTAAATAAGACATTAACTACCGATTTTTTTTATTGTCAGTCAGTTTTTCCTTTATGAAATCCTTTATTTTTTGAATTGTGTCGGTCAATTCACGTTCCTCCAATTTATATTAAAAATCATTCATGAAATCTTTTTTCAAATCTTTCCATTCTAAACATTTCCCGCGAGCTTCTTCTATTTGCTACCATTTCCCAAGCAAGTCATCTAAAGTATTTAGAAACATATGAGGTTAGACCCTCTCATCTCTATATATGATCTTACACTAGTTTCATTCACAATTCTTTATATGAAGAATAGGTTCCTGTCTGGGGAAAAACATGGGTATATCTGCTTGTAGAGAAAGCCTTCAACCACCAAAGAATTTAATAAAATATGTGGTTGATGTTGTCCATGTTTAGAGTCAGGATGAATGGGTGTCCCACCATGTTGATACTTGAGCTATAATTTTTCACACCATACTTTGCATCCTCCCCTATCCACCAATATATTTTGTTACTTTTTGGATGTCGTTAGCAAGAGAATCACATGCTTTAAATTGAATCATACTACTGGAATCTTGCTTCAAATCGGTCAGTAGCAGTGACAGTATTCCTTTGGATTTTTTCTCTTTAAGCATAGGTACCACTTTGATAGAATAACATGGTCATATTATTTTCGTTTAGATGCCCTCAATCATCCAACGTTCTTTTGATTTTGACTCATAATTTTTGAATTGTCGCTTGTGGAGCTCTGTGTTGGAATTTTTTCCAATGGAGAGAGATGAACCTATTAAAATTTCACTGAAGGAAGTCGATTCCACATCGTCCTAATATTCATGTAGTACTTGGTACAATCTTCTATTTTCTAATTCTTCTTCACAAGCTTCAACCCATATCTTTCCTTCTCATGGGTCCAAAGGAATGATAACTTTCTTATCGTTACATTTAAGCATATAATTATATCTTTCTCTAATGATATATTTCACTTTCATCCTTCGGCCCCATGGTCTATTGACCAATGTAATATATTCAAGTATTCCATCAATTAATTTTATGACTTCAAAATCAATTGTCATCAGGATGACCATAATTGAATTTTTTACTTGCCTTAACATCCCATTAGGTTCAACGAACCGTTCATCGATGAATTTAACATTATTAGTCATCTTCTGTAGATTAGGTCTACCTATACTAATTCGTGCTTGTCATGGGAATAAATTAACTTGAAACCCAAAGTCGACAATGACTTATTTTACCATATATCCATTTATTTTGAGGTCGACTTTTGGATCGTTGTCTTCAAATTGTTTTCCCTATGATAGTTTTCGAACATTTTTACATTTCTCCCTACTTTTACCACAATCTTTTAGCATGTTCAAAATCTCCACTATACCTCCCACCAAATTATATTCCTTTAAAAGCTCTAGGAATTCTTCTAGTATGAAATCCTTTGACAATTTATGTGAGTCAACTTGTCTTGTAAAGAATTCAACTTCTCTTGCCATTGTGTCATTTTGTACTTGTATATATGGGTGTGACATAGTCATATTTTTTGTTAACTTGTTGATTATGATTATTGTTATCCCTTTCAATGCTAATCCTCATAACAAAATTAATACTTTTTGAATTAAATATATCTTGTTTTGGAATAGTTTGGAGTAAATTCACAATTATTTTAGGCAAAACATTTTCAATGATCATGGGGGAATCTTACGAGGAATGATCCCCCAAGCCAAACATATTGTAGAACCACAACTTAATCTTATATATTAATGGGAAGTTCCTAGTTATATGTTCATCCTACTAATAGGTCAAGTAGTAAAACCTTCCTTGACCTCAACCATGCTCTTGACCACTACTAACGTTGTATCCCCTTCATCAGCCACCAAATCCTCCCTGACCATTTCCTCTTCTTCCTCCATATGTTGGTGGCTCATAGGAAGTGATATGAGGTTTGTGTATGATAGAGGACATGATAATTTAGCTTGTTCTTTCCATTCAATGGACATTCTTGCATTGAGTGTGTGTTATATTCACAAATGGTGCACCATATAGGCTTATAATTACAAACATTGTACTGATAATATATATTTGTATGATTTGAAGTGATCTTACATATATCCTAGTATATGTCAGATTGCATTCATAAGACATCTTGATCAAAATAGTCTGCAAATTTATAAGTACCCTTAACATATCCTTTATTCTGAGAATTAATGCACCATAAGTTATTCTTTTGAAGTGTCAATGCCAACAACTAATTTTCTAGTTTCTCAATTGACACATATTTCATTAAAATTGGAAATTTTGTATTACAAGGACATCACTAGAATTGAGTTTTTTTGTTATTTTGAAATTCTAGATCCACTATTTAACTCCAAATTTAATGAAATAAGTGTTCTTCATGTTTATTACCAGTCGATGAGATAATCGACTCATCTTCATCATCTATTTCAATACGTTGATCCCCCTTGAAAGCCTCTTCATAAGTTTTAACTTCATGCATTCTCAGTGGGTCATACATCGTTTGGAGGAAACCAACCACATATCATTGAACTAATAATTTTTCATCGATGATATACGAGATCTAGCGCAACAAATATTTGAATCTTTTGTCCTATTCTCTCACTACTTCATTAGGTTATTGTTTAATATTCTTTAGCTTCTCTCCTTCCAGATCTTTTACATCTTAGGACTTGAAGAAATTGATAAAGATAGTTTTTATTTCATCCTTTGATTTTAGTTTCTTCTTAGTGAGACTCATGAAACATGTTAGTGCACCTTTCCTCAAGGTCATTGATAATTGATCCATCTATTCATTTTGATCAGTAATGTCATTTGCAGACCAAAATTTTTCATAGACGAACTAATTTTTTTGGATATTCATCACCCTCATAGAGGGGTATGTGGTTTAATCTCATTATACTTAGTATATTTTTCGATGTTCCATATGTTTGAATATTACTTAACTAGTCATTTACAACAAGATCGATTGCGGGTCAATTGCTCACAAGTATGTTTCTTTCTTACTTATCAACATTGTCTTCTAAGAATGACTCATCATTCAGGTATACTCTATCTATGTATTTCGTAAATCGGCTTACTCTAGGTTGTGACTCTTCACCAGCTAGAATCGTACTTTAGAATTCTTTGATGGATACAAATTCTGGTGAGTGGGTATGAACATGAGATTAATGAGTTCGAGAAGTACTTGTTAATTTTTTTATTCTCACCATTCGGTTGATTCTAATCACGATTTATGACCTTAGGTTGATTTCTTTGTTCATTTGTGTTGTGCCAAATAGTGGGACTATCTAAATAATTCTTTGATGTTTGTTGAAGGAATTCTCCAACAGTGGCACTGTCTGAATAATTTTTTGATGTTTGTTGAAGGATTTCTACAGTGGGACTTAATATTGATATCATTGAAATTTATTATATTGCAGGATTGGAATCATAAATTTCCATTGTGTCTACTTACCTTCAAGGGCTTATTGTAGACCAATACTTTCTATCAGAACGGATGATACTACACTTCTCATCTCATTTGAGGAGTCTCGTGCATCTTTGTAACCAACCCTCACACATTTACTGAGTTTCACTGGCCTTCCAGGGTAAAAAGGAGATGAAGAGCTATTATGACATGAACCAACCTCCTAGATCCAATTAATGAAGGTGGTTCAACAACTGGAACTTACCAACCTCAAACTGACATCCTACGGGGCTTACAGGACACCTAGGAGATAAATAACCACTCCAAGTGCCCAAACCTTGAGCTAAGCTACCTTTTTAGTGATCTGGGCCTAGAACCGCATGCCTAACAAGGTTTCCATGTGGTTATAGTCCTCCAAATGCATGGATAAGCCTATAAGGGTGCAGTTATAGCCCAAAAGTTCTAATTGAGAGGGCATGGTCCCAAATTATCAGCCATCATTTCAGGCTATCCTCAAGACCCCTACCCATAACTCAGTGAGACTTTTTATAATGATACATAACATCATACAAATCCATTCATACACAAATTAATGAAGGACTTGACCTAACTAGGCCTAACCATGAGAGTCATTTCCTTAAAGATATGGAAAACATGTAATCTATAAGTCATGAATGCATATATGAACATAGAAGTTTGAAACTTATATGAGATTCACCAAGAAGGTCTAATTCCCTCTTATAATAGTTGTAATAACACTCTTTAGTCCATTCATTCATCAACCATTGATATATTGATTAAACATGTCAAGAGCCATGGACAATATACATCATATAACCAACATATAAACCATGGAAACTCATATATAATATCACCATCATAATCAATACATATACTCATAGGTCACAATAGAAAATACCTCATATTAATATATGAAAATGCTTAACAATTTAAGGACTTCCACCTACCACCTGTCCATAGATTGGGTTGAACAAAATATTTATTTTAGCCAATCACCCCTATGCCATATTCCAAGCATGAATGTGGGATTTCATGGAATGAACCAAACAAAACCAAATATAGGTCTTCTATAGGCCAAGCCACCTCAACCCTCAACCAATCATTCTACCTCACATTCAGACATCATTATCACCAACCAGATCAGTCTCTACCCAATTTTTCTGTGGTCCGAGATCATTTTTTCCAACTATTCCTGTGCGATCTAATAACTCAAATCATTGCCTTCCAAAGATCTAGATCATTTTTCCAACCTAGCTCTAGGTAGTAATAACTTAACCCACCAAGGGCTCTGTAGTGTTTTTCCTAACCTAGGCTCCAAGACTAGTAACTCAACCCATGTTGCTCTAAGGCTTCTAGAGCATTTGTCTCAACCAATGACTCCATGACCTAATAACTTAACCCACAGCCATAAGGAACCTGAGGACCAATCAGAAAAAAAACAAGTGAAATACCCAAAACACCATGGCTATCCAGGAATGGGAAGGAAAGGCTAAAACCACCATCAATCCAGGAAAATTTCCATGCCCATGAAAAGGCATCACCAGGAAACCACATTTATATAACGTGCATGCCAAAATTACCAAGGAAATCATACATGAAACTTGATACTTACAAGCAATCCTGTTGTAGTTGTTGATCCACTTGTTCCCTTGTGATCTTTTGCTTTCCTTTTGCTTCTTTCTCCAATCCAAGTTAAAACTAGAGTGCTCCAATCATGCTCCAAGTGTAGAAGATTATGAGAGAATGAGAGAATAAAGGAGAGCTCCAAAACTGAAGTGACAAAAGCCATGAATTGGTCCTCATAAGCATTTTTTTCATTGAGGCTTCTATTTTATTCATTTTCCTTCATTTTCTCTTCAACTTCTCTCTGATACAAATATTACCTTTCAACTCCCTTTTATCCTATTTTCTTTTATTTCAAAAATAAACTTCCAATTAATGCCACTTTTCCTTTTTTAATGCCTTTTCTAATTTCCTTGGCCATAAATAACTGAAAGTGACACCCACTAGGATGTTTTTCCCACCATTCAAATTGGAATACATGTCCCATGACCTTGGTCTTATCTTTTTTACATGGAAAATCAACCAAGGGTTGTTACAAAACCCTCCCCATTGGGGGAACACTTTCCTCAGTCTTCAATGATACCTATGACCATTGAACCGCTAAAAACAAAACATATTGCCTATGGAGCTTTAAAACCCAGCTTGTTGCAATATTTATAATGACCTCCATAGGAAAAAAAAAACAACATACTTCTTACTAGATCTTTATAACATAACTCATTATGGCATTTACTATAACAAGCACATATAATTATGCACATTTTCTTCAAAAAACAATAATAATACTGTCTGTGGAGCTTTATAAATCCATCTCATTACAATATTTACAATAACATACACATATATACGTATGCACATTTTGTCTAACCAGCAAATAGAAGCATATGATCGTTTCATCAGCAACAAGAGAATCTAGAGGCTCACACCTCCACCCTCAAAAGTAGTACTAGGATTCACCTCCTTCATAGGAAATCTAGAATCCACTACCAAAGTTAAACATGCATCCAATGTCTAGTGCCATGATCCCTGTGCTACTTTTTCTCTTGGTGAAAAATTACCAGCTCATTGTTCTAAGGAAAAATCCCAATGTGCTTCTAATTACATTTGACAATGCTAATGACCAAAAAAATTCATTCCCCAACCTTCCCTTCTTTGATACACAGTCCCTCAAATAGTTTTATTACCCCCTTTTATGCATTCACACACCTTCCAAGTTCTGTTGGCATCCCCTTCTCCTCTACATATTCCATCCAATAATTTGGTCACCCACTTTTGTGAAGTCACACACCTTCCAAGTTTTGTTGGCATCCCCTTCTCTGTTACATAGTCCGTCGGCTGATCTATCCCTTGGAAAGGTTTCCTCACATTGGAAGGTCCAAAAACCAAGGCATATCCTTGCCTCATAACCATCATATTAGTCACAACATGCTCATGGAAAAAAATGGACACTATTGGGTACTAGTGTCCCACAATGGCCCCATTCTTGAATGCTCTACCATCATACTATTGCATGTTCCAATTCCATGCACGGTTACTACTAACATTCTTGCAGTCAGTTCCAATCACCCAAACAAGGCATTTTCCATGTTTTCCTGTACCAAGCACATAATTACCATTAGATTTAAAATAAATTAAAATCATACCTAATGGATGGCCCATCAATAAGGTACACTTGCAATTATGCTCACTTCCTATCATAACAAGTCCAACTAGCTCCGTGATCAAATCATCATGTATAAATAGATCACATCTGGTTACCTCAAAAGGAAACCATCATAAATACTAATCATAAATCACATGTAACCATCATAAATCAGAGTCGTAAATAACATGTATTATAAAACTAAAATAAAATATGGATACTTATCCTTTAATCGGTCCTTAATTCTACCTTTGTTCTTTGTCCTTTCTGTACACATACTAGATCAATTGCCACACCCAGCAAGCACCCAATTCCTTCTCTCCTCTTTACTCACATACCCATACACACACTGTATATTACAAAACATACACCCACACTTGGTGTACACCACAACACATGCAGCTACCCCCGGCATACAATACAACACATATACCTACACTCAATGTAAAAAACAACATATACCTACACCTGGTGTAGAAAACACCACATATACCTAAATAGAGTACAACACAACGAATACACATCATGATACAAAAAATACTAAATGCAAATAACATAGTAGCACATGTACACAACACCACCTACACAATGTGTACACCCACATGTGCACAACACCACATGCACACAGTACCACATGTAAAAAATGTACACAACACCACATCCACATAGCACCAGATGTAAAAAATGTATACGACACGGCATGTACAACATGTACACAACACCATATGCACAACGCATATACAGAACCACATGTACGCAACACCGCATATGCAACATGTACACAACACCATCTGTACACAACAACATATGTGCACAATGCCACATGTACAACGTGCAAAAAATATACATAAAAGTAATAATGCGCATCCACATACCACATTGGCTCTACCAAGTAGCCTTGCCTCTAGTGTCTTCCACTAACCATTCTTGTCCCAACATGCTACACATTGCATTTCTTTCATTTCATTGATGTATCATTCAATGTTACTTGCCATAGAATAAACATAGGCATAGTACAAGCATATAATATCAATTCATATCCACGTGATACTATCCACAAACATTTTTCATGCCTACTCTACCCACTTGATTCCTCATAATCTAGGAACATCTTCATTCCATTCACCTACATAAGCAATCATTCCTGCACAAGCATGATCCATGATGACCCTATCATACAATTTCATACATACATACATATATACATCTAAACATTAGCATAAAACAATCATGATCCTTGATGACCCTGTCAGTCCATGACATACATACATACATATATACATATATAATCATCAACATAATCATAATCGTAACACAATTACCAGATATCATAAGTTCAAGAACAAGAGAACTCCCTACTTCAAACAAATTAAATACAAAGGTAGTGAAGAAGCTAAAGAAATTTTGATAATATTTTAGTAACTGAATAGTTTGGTGCTTAGGTCTAATATAGATCAAAATATAAATAGTTAAGTGGGAAAGAAGTTAAAAATTATGCAAGAAAAATGAAGACAGGAAAAATGACAAAAGAATGTGAAATACAAAAATAGACAACTCACTATTGGACCTATCCCCATCTAGTAGGATTGGGTCACATTGACGTTGAAGTTAACAAAACTACACTCTTGGCACACCATGCCATGTCCTAGGTAAAATGCATGAGTACCATTTGTTGGGAATTAGACCTAGGCCAATGCCATGTCCTGACCTATCTTTGTTAGAGATAGACACTTCTCATGGTCAATGGAAACATTGCTATTCAATCTCTCTTGGGCTATCTTTGCTTGAGTTATAAACTTTCGGTGGTAAGTGGAAACATTGATATTCAGTAGTGTATCACTGAAAATGATGTGTGTATATGATTTGAGGGACATGTAAATGCATAATCAAACCTATATATGTTTTGCTTTTGGTTTTGGGATTTTAGCATACATTATTGATTCTTATCATTCTTGTGTGATAAATTCTTATCGTATTCCATCCCATTTCTATTCTTATGTCATAATTCGAGCCTCCTCATTGTCAATTTTTATTTTTAGACTTGGACATTTTGTACTTTTTTGCCATTTTTCATGTCTTATTATATGTGAACCCAACACATTGAAGATAAATTTTCTCTTGTTTTACATTCAAATATATAGTTCTAGAGAGTTCTGAATCTTTGTCTTTCATGTGTTGCTTTAATATAATGCTATCAATTGCTTCTTTTTTGGTTTCTACAACATAGGTCGATCCACATGCTTTGATATTCATCAAAAGTGAGCATCCTTGTTGGAATTATGGTAGACAACAATGCTAAACTGTGTGCCTATGCTTGATTTGTTGCAATGTAAGAAGATTCAATCATAGTTTTAAAAACTTAGGTCTGCACCAATAATTGGTCAAATTAGATTCCATATATCTATGGAATCCACCTGATATAAAACATGGTTGCAGGGATTGTTTATATTGGTTTACAGTCAAACTGGCTAGTTTTTCGTCCAATATTGGTGATGAACTTCTCCAAAATTATATATAATTTCACTCAGAGCTATATGATTTTCCATTATATCTTGCAACAATATTTCTGTGGGTCCAAACTCAAACGTAAAATATTCTTGAATTTATATTCAAAGTCTATCTTGTATTACATATACTTAATATGATTTCAAATATTTGTTTATCAATTACATAAAAAAAGAAAAAAAAAAGAAAAAAGAAAAAATGTATCATACACCATATCTACATGGAAACCACGTCTAAATGGAGAGATCAGTATGAGAGCTTCATGTTGTGAACCCAATTGTACTACTTAGTAAATTTTAACTCATTTCATACTCCATTATAAAAAAACATTTACACAGTTACACCTTTTTCCATCTCAACATTTCAATGTGAGCTTATGGCAAGGCTTACTTTTGGAAAGGGAAAGTTTACTGAAATGTTCATGATTCTATATCTGACTTACAAGTGTGTAGAATCATGGCATTGATCTTAATGGGAAAATTATTTTTGTTGTGCTAAATTCCTTTTCAGAATATGTTAAAAGTGCTTAAAGATTCATGAGGTTAATTTCAAGTTTAAACATGATTTTTTGGGTGTTTTTATGTAAATTTCATGTACAAATTAACATAAACAAATGACTGAACAAGAACATATAAGATACATGAATATCACAAAAATAGTATCACAATAGCACATGATGAAGGAGTTCACCCTACTTGGGCTACGTCTCCTTGCTCCAGCTTCCAATGGCATGACCCTTTCTATTATGCTCAAAAGTTTGAATACATCAGTTTGCAATGCTCAAATAGCTCTGAAACTTGTTCCAATGTTCTAGAATGCGCAAAAATGTATGTATAGCCTATTTATGGTCCTGATTTGGTCAAAAATTAAATAAGTTATGGCGTCCCTAAGTCTTTATGCTAATCACACCTCAATTTCCCCAAAATCTGGCACCATCCTACAAATTCACCTACAATTTCGCTAACCGAGCATCGATTTCGCTTAATTCTAGGTAAACTTGTGAGATGGATCAAATGCCCTATAAGGACCTAAATCCAAAAATTTTGGGCCACGTGGGGACCAGAATCCTGGGGCCAAGGCAAATGGCCCCGGCCCCACTGGCCAGGGCCCCACTCCGATCTACCATGGTCCCGTGGGGTGGAACGTGCCCAAGGGTTGGCCCCCATGGCTGGCCCTTTCCCTGGATGGTGCAACACATTGAATTTAAATAAATGAGACAACCATAATTTAATAATAATAAACGTATGGTGCATCAACAATTGGTTTGAACTTAGTGTTTGGAGGTCATAGGTTTGACCCCCTCCATTGCTGCTCGAACCTTAACCCAATTTTTGGTGGCCCTTGGGCTGCCATGTGGCAACCCTTGGTCAGGCCATATGGAATCCTATGGTTGGCTACTAACCATACAATCAAACTCATCCAAATCAAACTAATAATAACTTGCCACTTGGCAGCACACCATTCACCAAAGGTCAAACAGTCACTTTTCTAGTCAACCTACCACATAGGCATGCCCAGTCAGTGCCACATCAGTAGTACGGACTATTGACTAGGTTGTCTACATTTTTTTTAAATTCCCCTATTTAGGAAAATGAACATAACATGTTTCTGAGAGCATACAAAGTCTGTTCCACGCTAAACAAGTTGTGTCAGATTCAGGATGACGAGCACTACGCAGTCGTTTAGGTTCCACATTCATTCAACAACTTTGAATTTTGAGAAAAATTTTGAGCACCTAATCATTCCTCCCCACTGGAAGCATTTTGTACCCCAAAATATCACTTGCAGTTGTTCAGCAGGTGAGGGTACAATTTCCTTATCTTTCCAATCTCGATCCATTTGGCCTTCGAAGGATTTGTTCCATTGAGCAACACTCGAACGTAGTCCACACTCCCTGATTTTAAAGACCTTGTTCTTCCATCAAGAATGGTGTCTTTTTTTAGTTCATCAAGGTATTCAAGAGAAAAACCCTCAAAGGAAGGTATATGGTATTTTCTCCTTGATCTTCAATCAAAGGAGGCTCATACAACCTTAACTTCTCAACATTAACAACAACATAAATTTTCATATATGAAGCCAAATCCAACCTGAAGGAATTTCCACCAATCTTTTCTAGAATTCTAAATGGACCATATCTAATTGGTTTCAACTTTTTATGTTTTCCTTGGAGCCTCTCTTTTCTAACGTGAAACCAAAATTCATCACCAACTTTGAACTTCTGATCTACCTGATGGTTGTCATGCCTTGACTTGTACTTGCCTTGGCTCTTTTCTAGCTTTTCTTGAACTCTTTGGTGTACCAATTGGATTTTTTCAATGAACCTTCTTGCTTTGTCTATGTCACTATGACCATTAATAGAAACATCCTTTCCAAAAGTTAAATCCAAAGGAGATTTAGGCATGTATCCCAAACATGCTTCAAAATGTGATGTTTGAGTTGAATAGTGCTTGGCCTAGTTGTAAGCATGTTGAATGTAGTGAAAATGTTCATCCCGCAACTTAGGATGTTTGTTACAATACCCAGGAAGAAGATGTATCATTGTTCTCTTCACCACCTCTATTTGACCATCTATTTGCAGACTAAATGTTGTACTCCTTTTCAATTTGGTGTCGATGAATCCCCACAATATTGACCAAAATTTCCCAACAAAATCATAATCTTGATCACTAATAATAGATGTGGGAAATCCAAAATTCACCCATACATGCTGAAAGAATAACTGAGCAGTTTGCTCAGCTGTAATTTGTTTTTTTACATGGCATAAAAATACACATTTTTCTAAACCTATCCACAACTACATACAAATAAGCATGACCTCATTTTGACATTGGAATATATCCTACAAAATCCGTAGCAACACTCTCCCATGGTCGTGAAGGTACATGAAGTGGTGTGTACAATCCTAACTCCCTATTTCTAGGCTTACTGACTGCAAATAATGAACATCCTTTAATAAAATGTGACACACTTTCAAGCATATGAGGCCAATAACAATACCTCTATAGATGTGTCACTGTCTGTCTTACACTAAAATCACCAGCAATAAGAGAAGTATTTTCCTCTCTTATGATGTTGACTCTTTCTCCCTGTGGATTACAAATCTTACCAAGACAATACAACAAGTTATCATGCAAATGATAATCCAATTCCTCTACTTGGTTATCTTGACTCAAGCTTGGATAAACATCCTGAAAGTCATTGTCTAATGCATACTGATCAATATAACTTTCATGCAAAGTAGAATTATGCTTGAGTAAATTAGTTTCACTAATAATAGGCATAGAAAGAATATCATCAACTTTACTGTAGATACCTTTCTTATACCTTATTACCAAGTGGAATTGTTGAAGAAAACCCATCCATCGGAAGCACCTTGATTTCTCCAACTTAGATTGAGATTACAAGTATTGCAATGGTTGATAATCAGTGTTAATGATTGTTTCCTTAACCATCAAGTAGTGTTTCCACTTTTTCACACATTGCACCAATACATACAATTCCTTGTCATATGTAGGATAATTAATCACTGCACCATTGAAAGTTTCCTAATGAAACCAGATAGGCTTGCCATGTTTCATGAGGACTGCACACATGGTGTAGTCACTAGTATCATTCTGGATCTGAAATGACCGTCTCAATTTTGGAAGTGCAAGTACTCGGGCTGAAATGGTTTTTTCCTCCAATGCATCAAAGGCCTTTTGTTGTTTTCCTCCCCACTAAAAAACATTTTTCACACTTGTCAATGCACACAAAGGAGCCGTTATAGAAGAGTGAATTTCCTCCAATATTGTGCTACTCCCAAAAAACTTCTTACCTCAGTAACTATTTTGGGCCTTGGCCAAGGGATCTATTTTCAGCTCACCTCCTCCAACAATATGACCCAAGTAAACTAAAGAAGTTTTTCCAAACTCACACTTTAACATCCTTAAATACATTTTTTCTTTCTTTAAGACATCAATTACTTTTCTCACGTGCATGACATGTTTATTACGAGATTTAATGAAAATTAAAGTGTCACCTAAGTAGAATATAACAAACTCATCAAGAAATGTCTTCAACACACCATTCATCACATGCATGAAGGTAGCAGGAGCATTACACAAACTAAAAGGCATAACTAGCCATTTAAGCAAACCTTGTTTTGTCTTGAATGATGTCTTCCAAATGTCTCCTTCAGCAATTCTAATTTGATGGTAGCCACTCCTTAAGTCAAACTTAGTAAAATAATTTTCATATTTCAATTGATCAAGTAAATCATCTATTCCAGGTAGTGGGTAACAATTATTTACGGTAATCTTCTTCAATGCATGAAAGTCCACACATGCACCATGTTCCATCCTTATTTGGCACCAAAACAATATGTGACCCACATGGCAAAGAACATGGCATAATGATCCCTTTATCCAAAAACTCTTGAATTTTCTTTTTAATTTGTACACTTTCCATCTCTGACATCCTATACATGCCAATGTTAGGAAGAGGACTATCTTGCTGCAACTCTATCTCATGTTGGATTCCTTTGTTGGGAGGCAAATCTTTTGGTTCCTTAAACATGCCATCATATTGGTTAACAACATCAACCAATTCATATTTCAATATTGAGTCACAACCTTGAAAAGCTTCATTATGAATATCATTTTTGGGTTTGATCATTAGAAGCTCAAAATTCTTGCTAGAATTCACCAGTGTTTTCATCTTCCCCACATTAACAAGTGAAAGATTTAGTTTCTTGCTATGGGCTCTTACAATGTATTCTACTCCATCTTTGAACACATGATATTTATTTTAATTTCTATGGAAGATAGCTTTTCCGTCATAGAGATACAGGTTGCCCAAAACTATAGCACATATGTCTAATGGCACAACATCAAGTTCCACTTCACCTATGAAATTTGCAGTAATTGTGAATTTCAGTCTACACTTTCTAGTTACTTGTAATTGTGCATTTCCATACACCCATCCTAATGGATATGGCTTATAATGTGGAATGGTTTCCAAGTTTAAAATTTTGACCATGTTTTCAAAGATGAGATTGGCTTGAGAGCCACTATCAAGCAGAGTAACAATTTTTCTATGTTTTGAGATTACCCTTATGTGAAGACATTCTATCATGTTATTTTAATTTGGAGTTTCATTGTGTAAATTTGAAGTACTAGTGCTAGAAATGCATTGACGGTGCTGGACCCGCCAACATGTCAGGGTATCTCCTCAGTAAGAATTCCCAATTAGACCTCAGACTGTTTGGTGTAGGAGTCCTAGCAGTGGGTCATACGGTAATGCCTTGACCATGATTTCGCATAGAGGCAACTAAGATAACTCTATTGGTAGCAAGGGTGTGACATATCTAGTGAGTGAAGGAAATTGCATGAGAGGTTCTAACACACTAGGGTTGAGATGAGTGCACCCCTTGGAAACCTGTGATAGCACGGAGTTAAGAAGGGAACACACGAGAAAAGAGGAATCACAACATGGAAGGAAAGTTCGCTACCAATCCAAAGTGATGGTTGAACCACCAACACCTTTCAGAAAGATTCATACATACATACACAGAAATCTATACATGCATGCATAAGGAAACATATACATATATCATTTTGAGTAAACTAGATAGCATAGAATACAATACAACATATGCATGAAATGTGCTGGCTCTTTTTATATTAAGAAGTGTAAATTCCAGTGATACAATATATCCATGTCCAACCACTAGTTCTGACAGCGGAATGTTACAGCCATAGCCACCTGCTCCTCCAAAGAAATGTACTAGCTCTGCATAGTGGAGAAGCCAAGGCTCGTTACAATACTATCCAAGATCTCTCCAAGATAGTCTTATCGGAATCCTGGCTGACCAAAATCGTCTATAATGAGTTATGAGGGACTATTTATAGAAAAGGATGGGGTGACCCTTGACATTCCCCTTTGTGATAGTTCATCTACCCTCATGACCGTTCATCTACTCTATGAATGTTACCTCTACTATTGACACTTGAACTGACACTTGAAAAGATGTTACATTACAATGCACATTACCCATGTAAGACAAAAATGGCTTTAGCAAGCCATGCTAGACATCATTATGACTCAAACAACTATTGGAAGACCAACTCTTTGACATCTTCATTGTGGTTGGTAATAGCGTATTGATTCGAAGATCAGTAGTCTGAAATGGTATCCGTGTGCTCTAAGGTGACATGTTTATAAAACCAAACTCTTGCCTCCATAGCATCTAGGTACACTGCTCAGGCTCCTCTGTCCAACTTGTCTAAAAGCATGCACATCATTGTCTTCAATGCGGTCAAACCAGCAACATACTTATGCATGATGTCTTCACTGATGGGAAAGTCTGGGCTGGTGGCAATGCGCATCAACTCATCAAAGTACGAGTCAAGCTCTAGTCAGATCTATGCCTTTGTCTTCACCTGGGTGAGAGTCCCAATAGGTGGGATCACATGCGCGCACACCACAACATCCATACTCTTGAATAGACATGCATGGGAAGCTTGTATACTAGTGATGAGCTGCGGGAGCTCTTCAAAGTTCTAGATTTGACTCCATATACGTGCCTTCAGTTCGACTGCTCTGGGCTTCATCATCTTAGGTAAGTGAAGTTGGGCTCCCTTGTATCTCATCGTCCATATTTGCATGTAATCAACAAGAACATGCATGTTTTCCAAGATACATGCTCTTCTAACACATCGTTGTTGCCATCCATTGAGATGGACGACTGCCTTGTGCACGGTACCAAACTTGGAATACAACAATCCCATAACTATGTCAAGGGACAGTACTTTATATATTATTTCATTCTTTAGTTCTATTCGGGAGGACATTTTTACCAACTCTCCTCCTTTCTTGGTCGTTTGTAGCTCCTTAACCATTTGCTCATTCTCAACTATCAGAAAGCGAAGACTTGAGCTAGTGACTTTGGCATATGCTCTGGTAGCTTCAGCCAAGGCTTTTGGATGTTTGTGCACTTCAAATAAGATCACTCATTCCTCAACTTGCACAGGAGATGTATGATCAGTCAGAGTCGACACTCTATAATATTGCACAACTCTATGTTGAGACTCGTCGAATGAGATTTTGTGCATCTATCCTTCCAACTGGTCTCCAAGGATCTTAGTGACTCCTTGGTTGCTTGAGACTTCCTCATCTTCTAGATGTAGTGAAGTGGGTAAGCCGACCTCTTGATGAAGAGGCATGAGGTCGATGTCTTGTTCCAATTCTTGTTGCTCCATATCCATATCCAACTGTTGAATTTCTTTCTCTATCTCATGAGCGAAGTCTTGCTCCTTCGATGGTTCACCTTGTCTACCTGATGTCGATTGTTCTGATGAGTTCACTACTTGTATGGGCATTATTTCATTTGTTTGCACATGTTGCACCCCCTGTTGTACTTGTTGATGTTGCACTTCCCTCTCCTATTTGTGCAACTCTTGTTCCTTTCGAATTTTCTCCTTCAACTCATGCAACTCTTTCTCTATTTCTTCCATTCTTTGTTTCTCCCTCTTCCTTTGGACAATTCGCTTATTGCGTTGTTGCCTCTTCACCTCTATAGCCATAGCTGCTTTCTCTCCAACTAAATCTTCTCGGAACTTGCAGCTTTGCTCTTCCTCCATGCAGTTGAAAATATTTATCTTTCCCTTGTCGTGCACAGTTATGTTCACCTCTACTGGTTCTGGTGCTCTCCAGGATGCTGCTCTGCATTGCTTCACTAACTACTCCACAACAATGTTGACCTATTCATTGGGTCTGAAGAAATTGTACCAATATCTCCATGGGTCCTCCTCCATCCAATGAAATGCCCCGTGGATCCAATTGAACTGTACTTTCATGTAGTGATCTTTCACAAGACAATGTGGGTGATACAAATTGTAACTTCAGAGGTCGAATGGATACTTCTTCATCTACTATTCTTTGACATCTGCATCCTTGAAACTTCAGATCTCATATAACCCAATGCATAGTGGAAGAGAAAGCCAAGGTGCCTTCTTATTCTGATGAAATCTAGCTGTTAATCTTGCCAAGATGTGATATTTTATTTCTTGCATGACAAATATGTCCAAGGCAAACTTCACAACAACATGCAAAGGCTTCTCCGCGCTGTACATACATATAAAGGTGTCACACAATGAGGCATACCAATGAGCTATGTTTATCAGTGCCTCCACTGCTACCTTCTAAATGCAGGGTGGATCCTGTTCAAATATCATCTTGTAAATCGGGGTGATAAAATTATTAGACAATTGTGTGATAACTTCTCTGAAGCTGCATTTGGACAACAACTTACAATAAGTGTTCACAGTAGTCTCCATTGGTGACTATGCCCACTTCAAGGCTGGGAACTCTTGTCGGGCACAGATTCCATCCAACATGTAGGTAGACATGTAAGTTTCTACTTGCATTCCTTTGGGGATTTGTCGAGCCCTCATTACATGTTACTTCAGTTGATGAGCCAATATGCCAGACCAGTTGCAAGGTTTTCCTTCTTTGGCCAGTTGGTCTAGCATGATCACCCAACTCGTTTGGAAGGTTTCTGTGCTTTCTTAGCCATACGGTCGAAATGAAAATATGACCAAGTATTGATATGCCTTCCGCAGTATCTTCATCTTATAGACCTAGTTGGGTGTCATCCTAGATCTAGCCGACTCCTTTACCTAGTTCTTCAAAATTTCTATGGAGTTGGCATTGTTGCTTGGTAAGATGAAGTGAGTCTCCATGACAGTTACAAGCTCTGACATTTGATACTTCTCATTATAATCCTTTGCCCTGAAGGTTTCAATCTTTGTCCCACTGGCATTGCTCAAGGACATCGTCTCGAGATCAGTGTGTGAGATGATTAAGTGTATCATGCCTGCGCATTGAAGCACAGGGTATCTGCGTGCAATCCAGTACAACCCGATCTTGTGAATGTTCACGTATACCTAGCAGTCTTTGAGGTATTCCCAAAATGTGCCTGTAAATGCATCAATCACCTCTTGCCATTTCAGTTTTATGTCCTTGTTGAGAATCAACTTGGTATCTTCATAGATCGGTAGACTAGCGGACACTCGCTCAACTACTACTCCAGTTGCACTTCCATCAATGTCCTTTGATCATGCTCTCTTGGAGGCCATTGATCCTAAACTAAAAGAGGCAGACGAAAACCTACTAGATATGGAGACAAAGCGGCATGAATGGCAATAAATCTATCAACGGAAAACAAAGAAAATTCGGGAATGACATAACACATACCTAGGGATTGGTAGGCAAAGATTGCGCAATTTATTCTGGGAGGCTGAGTGACTGGCTGCCAGATTCTGGGTTATTTGGGAGGCATGAGTGGCTGATGGAATTGTGCAATGCATAATCCAGGCTGACTGCTGACTGTTGGAATTGTGTGATGCATAATTACAACTGGCAATGACTGTAGGCTCAGTGACTACATTACGCAATTTTCTAGGCCAGTAGTCAATGTCCCTCATAAATTTCACAAAGTAGGCCTAGGGAATAGCTCTTGGGCATAAATGCGCAATTATGGAGGGGAAGGCAGAGCCTTCCCTCTCAGGATTGCAGAATGTTGTCTTGGTGAGGTAGAGTTCAGGCCAAGGCTACCCAGACCCACCGACGGGAAATTGAATGCAAATGTGAAAGTGAATGCATGGTGATACTAATTGTAAGAAGAAGAAAATGATCATGCATGAAAACATTGAATGAAGGATTCAAAAAACAGAACAACATGCATGTGGGTGAAGCGAGTCACCAAATCGGTGACCGTTTGTGCAAAACAGTTTCATGCATGTGATAGTAGTGAGATAGAAATGAAAACTGAAAGGGTGCTAACACAAGGTAGTATGCATGTAAACGAAAACAAGATTTCAAAGAAATCAAGCAAACAACACTCACACAAGAAAAAACACAAAAAGTAACAAAAATGCTTTAAAAAGTCAGGTTGAGACCACTTACCCGTGAATAGCTGAGCCAGATATGTCGAAGAGTCCTGGATGTGTTGTGGGATTTCATAGATTGAAGATCAATGTGAAAGAATGAGCTCTGATGCATCGAATAAATAAGTTTGGGCTCATGACGCGAGTGCCACAAATCTAGGAAAAAGCGACACTTGGAGGAAAGATTCTAAAATGATCTTTGCATGTAATCTCCAGCTACTAAAAATAGCTCCCTGAATCAAGTGATTCTTTTTTTATGTTGCCTTTTGCTATTCTAGAAAAAGAAATCAATGCATGCAAGTCAGTTTTCCTTGGGCTCAGGTGGAACTGGTCAACCCAACTGCACATCTAAGAGGTTGCTCAAAAGCTAGGAGAAAATGTGCATTTCTGGATGGGAGTTGGGCTGGCTGTTTATGAGATTTCCACAATTTCTGGGCAGAGCAGCTGACTTCTGGCTAGGATTGTGCAATTCCTGGGTTGATCAGCTCTGCTAGGAAGAATTACGCAATGTTTTGGATGAAGCCTGACTGGAACAATTGCACAATTCTAGAGCCCAGCAGGCTGCCAGACTGAATTGCACATTTTCTGCAGGGAAGGTTGGTTTCCCTCCAGAATTGTGCAATTTCTTCAAGGATATTCTCGACCTGCAGCTAGACCATGTCCGAAGAAATAGCTTATGATGGGAATGCATCAAGCTCAGATAGACAGGTTGCCTTTCTGCAGGAAAGTCACTAGAGGTTGTGTGCTTGACAAAGCAAGACTTGCTATTGTGAAAGGTTGGTATGGAGGCTCCAAAATGAAGCTAAGGAAAAATTTTGGAGGGTGGTTGTAGCTGTTACAACACTTGGCGACACACTAGTAGAACTCCAGGTCACTAAATGGACCTTGTTCGTGAAAAACAAGTCTAACACCTCCAAAATATTGTTCAGTTCTTAGTTTGTCTTGGTTTCACACTAGCCTAATTATAAGATGTAGAAACTACCAAACTCTTGGTCGATTGACACACATTCCAAGCCAAGGAAACATATTTCTTTCGATTGGTGTTGAGGGGTATATTGGTGCACAAGCAATATAACGTCAGTCTTAGTTTCATCTTCGGTGTTGCTTCGCTGCCAGCAGGCCTAGACAATACCATAGCGGAGTCACGTAGGAACACAAGCATGGCTCTACTTCCAACGAGCCTGGTCAGTACCTCGAAGGAGTTACTTACATCACCTCTTTATGCAGCAAGCTTTTCTCTTCTTTCGAATTATTCATTTTTCAATTTTTTGAAATTTGAAATTTTCATTTTTTTCAATTTTTCATTTTCACAATTGTGCATAGCACATTCATTTCAAAGGTGGAAGAGGGATCCCGAGTTATTGAGATCATAAGAGGTTTTTCCTTCAAAGACGTAGTTTTTTATATACCTCTGACGTGCTTGTTAAGGTTTTCCCCCTCACCTTACTCTACTTGACTAAGCTGACAAGGGTTAACCAAAAAACAACTGACTATAGTAGGTGACACTAGTTAGCGCGCAGGCATTGTTTTCACCAAGGTTCACTTTGAACAGTATGTATTTTCCTTCGATGTATGATGGACTAAAGATAAGAAGTTCATCATATAGAGGTAGGATGAAATATAACCAAGTAATGATAGCAGTACAAGGCCTCTTGTACTTTACCCAACTTGTCTCAAGACTCACACATGGTTTCATGCAAAACTAACCTACGAACAAAACAAGAAAACAAGCAAGCAAAAAAACAAACAAAAAAAGCAAGTAGAGAAGCATGTAAGCAAACCAAGTGAAAGAAAACACTACTCCTACTCCTAAACTAACGGTGCATGGGTCTGATCACATGAAGTGATATTTCCAATGCAACCACTGGATTGGTTGACCCATGTTGGTGAAGGCTCGGTCTGCGAGCAACCTAGTTGTGCAGACTAGAAAGCAAGAAAGATATAGCAAGCAATTTGGTGTAGGATTCTAAGTTGTGGGTCGTATGGTAATGCATGCCTTGACCATGATTTCACACGAAGGAAAGCAAGATAACTTTGGTGGTAGCAAGGGTGTGACATATGCAGTGAGCCAAAGAAGGTGCATGAGAGGTTCTAACACATAGGGGTTGGGATGAGTGCGCCCCTTGGAAACCTATGATAACACAGAGTTAAGAAACACAAGAGAAAAGATGCATCAAAACATGGAAGGAAAGTTATCTAGCCATCCAAAGTGATGGTTAAAACAACAACACATTTCAGAAAGATATACGTGCATGTGTAAGTAAACAGATACATATATGATTTAGATTAAACAAGAAAGCATAGAATGCAATAGAACATATGCATGAAATGTGTTGGCTCTTGTTATATTAGAAAGTGTAAGTTCCAATCATACAATATATCCATGTCCAACCACTAGTTCCGACAGTGGAACGTTACAGTCACAACCGCCCGCTCTTCCAAAGAGATGTACTAGCTTTGCGCAATGGAGAAGCCAAGGCTCATTACAATATTGTCCAAGCTCTCTCCAATATATTCTTATCGGAAGCTTGGCTGACCAAAAGCCTCTACAATGAGTTATGATGGAATATTTATAGCAAAGGGTGGGGTGACCCTTGACATTACCGTTTGTGACAGTTCATCTACCCTCATGACTCTTCATCTACTCTATGACTGTTAGGTCTACTATCGACACTTAAAATTAGAGTTGACAAGATGTTACATTACTTGCACATGTACCCATGTGAGACAAAAATGGCTTGAGCAAGCCATGCTAAACATCACTATGACTCGGACAACTGTTGGAAGACCAACTCATCGACATCTTCATTGTGGTTGATAGTAGCATACTAATGCCAAGATTAGTAGTCCACAATGGTGTCTATGTGCTCCAAGGTGACGTCTTTCTAAAACTTGATTCTTGCCTCCATAGCATCCGAGTACACTTCTCGGGCTCCTCTGTTAAACTCATCTAAAAGCATGTGCATCATTGTCTTCAATGTAGCCGAACTAGCAACATACTCTTGCATGATGTCCGCACTGATGGGCAAGTCTGGGTTGGTGGCAATGCGTATCAAATCGTCAAAGTATGAGTCAAGCTCTAGTCAGACATATGCCTTTGTCTTCACCTGGGTGAGGGTCCAATAGGTGGGATCACATGTGTGTGCACCACAACATCCATACTCTTTAATACACATTCATGGGAAGCTTGTATAATATTGATGACTTGTAGGAGCCATTCATAGTTCTGAATTTGACTCCAGATACGTGCCTTCAACTCGATTGGTATGGGCTTTGTCATCTTAGGCAAGTGAAGTGGCGCTCCCTTGTATCTCATCATCCATGTTTGCATGTAATCAACAGCATCTTGCACGTTCTCCAAGATACGTTCTCTTTTAACAAATCATTGCTACCATCCGTTCAGATGGATGACTGCCTTGTACACAGCACAAAACTTGGAATACAATGCCCACTGTTAGTGTCGGTATCTTCATCCCTCCATCAGAGATCAAATCCTCTTATTGCATTTCATATTAGTGGTCCCGCCCAGTCATCTGCTTTCCATTAGGCGCATGGATCATCTAACGAGAGTGACTTTCCTATAGTTTCCCTCATGTCATTTACCTATTGGTTCATGTTGTTTGCTCATCAAAAAGCATATACAGTCCTCTTTATGTATTGAAGGTTGTAAAAGTCCATTTAGGGTTTCATTGTCAATTAGGTCTAGGGTTTCATTAGGGTTTCATCAAAAAATGTGTCCAAGTGTCTAATAAGCAACCAGCAGGCCATGAGGAGGTTTCAACATCAATAAATTTCACCACCAAGTGTTCGAAAATGTGTTTTTCCTTAAAACTCTGTTTCGAGGAAAAAACAGAGTATTTAGCTTTTATTGTACAAAAATCATGAAAATTTTGTTTTTCTCATTGTAAATTCCTTCATCTACACCCTGGTTTCTTTCCTTAGCCCAAAAGCTCCAACATCTGCAAAACAATCAAAGCTCAGGTCATTTGGTTCATTGCAAAGCTAAAAACAAGTGAAAAAGTCCAAAAAACAGAATTTAAAGATAAAGTCATTTGTAAAACATTATGAAAGTGGGTTTCATGAGCCAAAATTTCAAAATCTCTTTGTTTATAAGCTATTCCTTCATTGGATAAGTTCATTTGCAAAAGAGAAGCAAGACAGAGCAATTTTGGTGAGTGAGTGTGAAGTTTGGGTGAAAATCACACTAGGTTGCTCGGCGCGGCGCACTGGGCAGGAGGCGTGGTGTATACAGCTGGCACGGTGCACTGGGCCTTAGTATCCAGTGTAAAATAACAAGGGCATGGTGCATTGGGCGTGCCACTTGACGCACACAGCCAGAGAACCCAAACACTGCCCAAACTCACTCTAATCGCCCGAAATTGCATGGATTGATCTTGATACAAGTAGGTAGACCTTTCAAAGTTGTTTCCTATCCAAGTTCGATGATGGTTTGATGGTGTGTGTTTCAGGGTGATTGTTTAAAACAATCAAACCCTACCTTTTAAAATACCTCAAAGAAACTTGTTGCTAGGGTTTCAATTCACTGTTTTGTCACCAAGTGCACTCCCTCATCCCATTTGTCCCTTGATTTCATTATTCCCTTAGTTCCCCTACCCCAAACTCCCTTTTCCAAAATCTCAAATTGTAAATCCCCAAACCCTAATCCTATAATCCCAAAACATCCCACATTTCCCTAACTAAAATCTATCCCAACAGTCCCTTAATTCTCCACTATTTTTCCCTCCCCTTAAAGTCCCTCATTTCATTGTTTTCCCTTGGTGGCAAAGGTCAAACACATCATCAAAGGCAGTCCAAGACAGTTTGACATATCAGCACCTATTTCTCCAAGACAGTTTGTCCACCAGCAACCATGGCATCTGCTTCTTCATATGATTTTGAAGAGGAGACCCAAAGTGACTCACCCACAGAAGGACATGCAACCAGGAGGCTTCATAGAGGGGGCAGACATATCAGAGAAGAACCAACCACTCTTGTTGAATTGCAGGCCTGCCCTCCTACCATCTCTTGTTTCCAATATCAGTCATGTTATGAATTTTGTGAGAATGTTGCTAGCATTCAGTTTCATCATGAGTTGGCTCGTTTGTTTGTACTGCATCTACATGGTGATCAAGTCACTCTAGCTGGTGTCACTTTCACATTAACACCAGAATCCATTTCGATAGCAACCGACATACCTAACATTGGAGAGCCATGGAACAATAGCCAGAAAATTGACCAGCAGCATTATGAACCATATATTAAGCCCGGCTTCTTAAGGCAGCTCAAGAGAGTGTTTCCTTTTTGATACCTCAGAGATGAATATGCTCCTTTAATGAAATTGATCATGAAGTATTTCAACTGTGAGGGCCGGTTCTCTCGTCTGTATGCTTAT
Source organism: Pinus taeda (assembly GCA_000404065.3). Classification (NCBI taxonomy): domain Eukaryota; kingdom Viridiplantae; phylum Streptophyta; class Pinopsida; order Pinales; family Pinaceae; genus Pinus; species Pinus taeda. Next base: position 138,594 of record APFE031474453.1, read on the forward strand.
CATATTAGGCTGCTCATGCATTTTACCCGGGTATGAATGATGAACATCCCTTACTTCATGTACCGAAATATCGAAAGGATGACCACTCTAGTGCAGCACAAGACCCCTCAGCAACAATTTAACAGTATTTACCATTTTTCTCTCATAAAAATTGTGGTTGTCCATCTGCTTGGCTTACAGGGCATCACCTGGGATGATTTAATCTCTCATGAGTTTTTTAGAGCTTCTCAGGGACCTTCAGAGACTGTGCACGAGAGAGGTGGACCTTCTTATCAGCATGAAGGTCATGAGACACAAACTGCTATTGTGCCAATATTTATCACTTATCAGAAGGGCACCAGGTAGTTGTTCGCAGCTGTAAAGCGAGTGTTATCTCCACCTGGGGTGGAAGGGGCCTTGCTTCCGGCATCAACATCATAGGTTCAAGACAAAGGCAAGAGGCCAATGCAGGATGAGGGGCCTTCAGGTGAGTGGGACTTCATTCTTATTGAGGATGTTGATAAAGACATGGGCCCGCAAAGCACAAGTCCCAAAGAGATCGTCCAAGAGCAACAGACAAAAATCAAAGCCTTGTCCCTCAACATGGAGAGGGCTAAGTGGATTATAAAATACTTGGAGCAAAGGAATAAGTAGCTTGAAGGCCAGCAGGTGATCATGGAGTTACAAAACCTTAGGGAGAACCACCAGGCAGCCCAAAGGAGGAGGGTGAAGTTCACTTCACTTGAGCAAGATATCAACGCTAATCGGGAGTCTTGACTTGAGAGAGTCAACATCCACTTAGAGAGACTGCTGAATAAGGCCGACAAGGACAAGGCATTGTTGAGACACATGGCTTTTCATTACATGGCAAGGAATAAAGTTTGCAAGGCGCGAATAAGGAATTTAAAGGCAAAATTAAGCAAGGCATCAAAGAGGAAAAAGAGGCAAAAGGAGAATGATCGACTTTGGATATTGGCCGAGGAATCCTTGGCTCAACATAGCTCTTGATAAAGAAGGTCTAGCCCAAATTTAAAAAAATTTGGAGCAATTTTTGCATTTTGGAGTTTTTTTGCACAAAAAATAGAGTTTTCCTCCCTATGCGTCGCGCCAGGTGGTGCTCACTTTTGCTAGAAGGCTCCAAATCACAAAAACTTTGCATTTCTGGATTTTTCATGAAACTTTATGCTTGCGTACCTATGTCCAAGAAATTTTGGCAGGTTTTGAGCCCTCAAAGAGGTCAAAGACACTCAAAAAATGACCTCACTGCCCCTATTTTGACACACAAGAAGTAGCCTTGGGAGATTTGACTTTTGACAGGGCAAATGAAGGCCAAATTGAAACAATTCCACTTGGGTTGGAAATTAGACAGGCTGGCCTTTCCAACAAGCCTACTTGGAGCTGATTTGGAGATCGGGAAGGCCTCCAAAAGTAGGTCCAAACAAGCACAGCACATAGAGATTCAGGCGCGGCGCATAGAGGGAAAATTGCCAGTTTGACCAAGTTTTGCTCTGTTTTTTGCCCAACTTTGCCTAGTTTAAATTTTTCACTTTCCTAATGGCAAATTTACGATGTAATTTGATGAAAATTGATGGATCATGATGTAAATATGTTAGATTTTTACTTTTAGAGGTAGATTCATCAGTTTAGAGGTTGTTTGAAACTGAATGAATCAGTTTCCTTATTTCTAGAGGCATGTTGTTATGTTGCCTAGTTTCTAGTTCTCATTTTAGGATCAGTTGGATTAGCTCCTAAACATGTGAGATTGACCGCTAGAGGAAAGGATGAGCTATGTTTGTCTATATTATTTTGTTTTTTAGTCATTAGCATGGTTGGACTCTTGAGAAAGACTAGAGCTTCATTGTACACACACATTAGTATTTTGGTTAAGAAATTGAGACCAAGATTTGCAGCATTCTTTGGGATACCTGTGGCATTTGTTTTGGTACAGTGCTTTCTTATGTTTTTGTGAATTTATTCATGTGTTATATGTATCATTTCTCTTTATTTCTTCTCAGCTAAATAAACAAGAGTGTAAGTAGAATACATTGAGAAGTGCAGTGCTCTACTTGAAGTTTGCTTTAGTCTTTTAATGTTTTCCACTATTTGGAGAGGATCCATGGCTTCACTTGCCCACTTCAACTCCTCCCCAGTCTGATCCATCCACCTCACTTGATTTATAGTGCCAAATACAATTTCTTACCTTTCCCCATCGAAATCCCCGCAAGACTGTGCCTCATTCCCTGCACCCAAAATCTACCTTTCCCTTAGAGCCCACAAAACATCTATTTATTCAAACAAACTCCTTTGGCACCTATACCAAGCCTAAGATTAGTAATTATATCAGTCAGTATCAAGCCCTTAGTGATCATAATCTGCTGAGATTGACCCAAAGAGAGCCCTCTCCTGACCTGGTAGGGCTAGCTACCAGGCTGAGCGTCGTTTGATGTTGGTCGTGGATCCTACCTTTTCAGCCTGAGGTAAATCTAGGCTCTAACATAGTGGCGACCATACTAGGGATAAATTGATTGTTTGTTAGTATTCTTCGTTATGAAACTATAGACGGAGTCTAAAGATTAGCTAGGTAGCCTTCGAAACACTTTTTCTTGCATTAGCACAAGTAGATAAATGCTACTTCAGTCAATATCTGGTTTAGTCTTATTAACGAAAAATCTAACCTACAAACGCCCCAGTACATTTGATGATTCTGAGCTTTTGGATGATAAGCTTAGGATTTGATAGGCTAAACAAGTGTAAATTTCCATTTGATCTCTTGGAACTAATATCACACTAGCTTCTAGAAGATATACCAAAGCCAATATAGATCCAGATCCTCCTCCTGTATATAAGAATCCCAATCTGATTCCAAGAATCCTTCGTCAAGAGAGTTCTGTAATTCCTGTAGTCAAATCACATTCGTGTCCTGTGATTTTTGAGTATCTTGAAGAGCTTGATTTTGATGAACAGTTTGATTTGTCATTGTTTGAAACTAAATCCAAAAGTTATCTTGGTTCTACAGTCCCGAATCCGAAATTTCTTGCAGATCTAGAAACTGAAAGGGCTAATAAGTCGATTGAGGATTATATTTTGAGACAGCTCCATACTACAATTGCGGCTTCAAATATCACTGATTTCCTAGAAACTACATCTGCAGCCCTTAGATCTTCCGCAATTGCATCTAGCTCAAGGATTCCCACCGAACCACCATTCATTCCCACCATCCCTATGTAGCCCATTATATCTGATCAAAAGTCTACAGTGGTATCACCTCCGTCTACTCCTTCTACTCCTCAAACTTCCAAAATCACTACACCTCCTCATACTCCCCATACATCAGCTCCACCTACTCCCCCAACATCCACAAGACCAAATCCACCGAGAGCGATGGCTGCTCGTTTTGCACCCCTTGTGCTTCCTCAGAATTTGGATGATATGCCCGTCGATTATCTTCATCCCTCCATCAGAGATCAAATCCTCTTGTTGCATTTCATATTAGGGGTCCCGCCCAGTCATCTGCATTCCATTAGGCACATGGATCATCTAATGAGAGTGACATTCCTAAAGTTTCCCTCGTGTCATTTACCTGTTGGTTCATGTTGTTTCCTCATCAAAAAGCATATACAGTCCTCTTTTTCTATTGAAGGTTGTAAAAGTCCACTTAGGGTTTCATTGCCAATTAGGTCTAGGGTTTCATTAGGGTTTCGTCAAAAAATGTGTTAAAGTGTCTAATAAGCAACCAACAGGCCATGAGGAGGTTTCAACATCAATAAATTTCATCACCAAGTGTTCGAAAATGTGTTTTTCCTGAAAGCTCTGTTTTGAGGAAAAAACAGAGTATTTAGCTTTTATTGAACAAAAATCATGAAAATTTTGTTTTTCTCATTGTAAATTCCTTCATCTGCACCTTGGTTTCTTTCCTTAGCCCAGAAGCTCCAACATCTGCAAAACAGGCAAAGCTCAGGTCATTTGGTTCATTGCAAAGCTAAAAAGAAGTGAAAACGTCCAAAAAACAAAGTTTAAAAATAAAGTCATTTGTAAAACATTATGAAAATGGGTTTCATGAGCCAAAATTTCAAAAGCTCTTTGTTTATAAGCTATTCCTTCATTGGACAAGTTCATTTACGAAAGAGAAGAAAGACAGAGCAATTTTGGTGAGTGAGTGTGAAGTTTGGGTGAAAATCACACTAGGTTGCTCGGCGCGGTGCACTGGGCAGGAGGCTCAGTGCATACAGCCGGTGCGGCACACTGGGCCTTAGTGTCCAGTGTAAAATAACAAGGGCACGACGCATTGGGCGTGATGCATGGCACATAGAGCCAGAGAACCCAAACACTACCCAAACTCGCTCCAATCGCCCGAAGTTGCATGGATTGATCTTGATACAAGTAGGTAGACCTTTCAAAGCTGTTTTCTATCCAAGTTTGATGATGGTTTCATGGTGTGTGTTTCATGGTGCTTGTTTAAAACAATCAAACCCTACCTTTTAAAATACCTCAAGGAAACTTGTTGCTATGGTTTCAATTCACTGTTTTGTCACCAAGTTCACTCCCTCATCCCATTTGTCCCTTGATTTCAGTATTCCCTTAGTTCCCCTACCCCCTAAATTCACTAATCCCCTATCCCAAATTCCCTTTTCCAAAACCTCAAATTGTAAATCCCCAAACCCTAATCCTATAATCCCAAAACATCCCACATTTCCCTAACTAAAATCTATCCCAACAGTCCCTTAATTCTCCACTATTTTTCCCTCCCCTTAAAGTCCCTCATTTCATTGTTTTCCCTTGGTGGCAAAGGTCAAACACATCATCAAAGGCAGTCCAAGATAGTTTGACATATCAGCACCTATTTCTCCAAGACAGTTTGTCCACCAGCAGCCATGACATCTGCTTCTTCATATGATTTTGAAGAGTAGACCCAAAGTGACTCACCCACGGAAGGACATGCACCCAGGAGGCCTCATAAAGGGGCCAGACATATCAGAGAAGAATCAACCACTCTTTTTGAATTGCAAGCCTACCCTCTTGCCATCTCTTGTTTCTAACATCAGTCATGTTATGAATTTTGTTAGAAGGTTGCTAGCATTCAGTTTCATCATGAGTTGGCTCGTTTGTTTGTACTGCATTTACATGGTGATCAACTCACTCTAGCTGGTGTCACTTTCACATTAACACCATAATCCATTTCGATAGCAACCAACATACCTAACATTGCAGAGCCATGGAATAAGAGGCATAAAATTGACCAGCAGCATTATGAACCATATATTAAGCTCGGCTTCTTAAGGTAGCTCAGGAGAGTGTTTCCTTTTTGATACCTCAGAGATGAATATGCTCCTTTAATGAAATTGATCATGAAGTATTTCAACTGTGAGGGTCGGTTCTCCCGTCTGTATGCTTATCATATCAGGTTGCTCATGCATTTTACCTGAGTGCGGATGATGAACATCCCTTACTTCATGTGCCAAAATATTGAAAGGATGACCACTCTAGTGCAGCACAAGACCCCTCAGCAGCAATTTAACAATATTTACCATTTTGCTCTCATAAAAATTGTGGTTGTCCATCAGCTTGGCTTATAGGGCACCAGTTGGGATGATTTCATCTCTCGTGAGTTTTTCAGAGCTTCTTAGGGACCTTCAAAGACTTTTTACGAGACAGGTGGACCTTCTTATCAGCATGAAGGTCATGAGACACACACTGCTACTGTGCCAGTATTTATCAATTATTAGAAGGGCACGAGGAAGTTGTTCGCAACATCAAAGCGAGTGTTATCTCCACCTGGGGTGGAAGGGGCCTCACTTTTAGCATCATCATCACAGGTTTAGGACAAAGACAAGAGGCCAATGCAGGATGAGGGGCCTTCAGGTGAGTGGGACTTCATTCTTATTGAGGATGTTCATACAGACATGGGCCTGCAAAGCACAAGTCTCAAAGAGATCATCCAAGAGCAGAAGACAGAAATCAAAGCCTTGTCCCTCAACATGGAGAGGGCTAAATGGATTATAAAATACTTGGAGCAAAGGAATAAGTAGCTTGAAGACCAGCAGGTGATCATGGAGTTACAAAAAATTAGGGAGAACCGCCAGGCAGCCCAAAGGAGGAGGGTGGAGTTCACTTCACTTGAGCAAGAGATCAATGCTGATCGGGAGTCTTGGCTCGAGAGAGTCAACATCCACTTAGAGAGACTACTGAACAAGGCCAACAACGACAAGGGATTGCTGAGACACATGGCTTTTCATTACATGGCAATAAATAAAGTTTGCAAGGCGCGAATAAGGAATTTAAAGGCAAAATTAAGCAAGGCATCAAAGAGGCAAAAGGAGCATGATCAACTTCAGATATTGGCCAAGGCATCCTTGGCTCAAAATAGCTCTTGATAAAGAAGGTCCAACCAAAATTTCAAAAAATTTGGAGCAATGTTTGCATTTTGGAATTTTTTTGCACAAAAAACAGAGTTTTCCTCCCTATGCGTCGTGCCACGTGGCGCTTGCTTTTGCTAAAAGGCTCCAAATCACAAAAAATTTGCATTTCCGGACTTTTCATGAAAATTTATGCTTGCCTACCTATGGCCAAGAAATTTGGGCAGGTTTTGAGCCCTCAAAGAGGTCAAAAACACTCAAAAAATGACCTCACTGCCCCTACTTTGACACACAGGAAGCAGCCTTTGGAGATTTGATTTTTGACAGGGAAAATGAAGGCCAAATTGAATAAGTTCCACTTGAGTTAGAAGGTAGACATGAAGTCATTTCCAACAAGCCTACGTGGAGCTGATTTGGACATCGGGAAGGCCTCCAAAAGTAGGTCCAAACAGGTGTGACGCATAGAGGAAAAATTGCTAGTTTGACCAAGTTTTGCTCTGTTTTTCGCCCAGCTTTGCCTAGTTTGACTTTTTCACTTTCCTAATGGAAAATTTATGATGTAATTTGATTCACATTGATGGGTCATGATGAGAATATGTTATATTTTTACTTTTATAGGTAGATTCATCAGTTTAGAGGTTGTTTGAAACTGAATGAATCAGTTTCCTTGTTTCTAGAGGCATGTTGTTATGTTGCCTAGTTTCTAGTTCTCAGTTTAGGATCACTTGGATCAGCTAATAAACATGTGAGCTCGACCCATAGAGGCAAGGATGAGCTATGTTTGTCTATATTATGTTGTTTTTTAGTCATTAGCATGGTTGGACTCTTGAGAAAGCCTAGAGCTTCATTGTACACACACATCCGTATTTTGGCTAAGGAATTGAGACTACGATTTGTAGCATTCTTTGGGATCCCTGTGGAATTTGTTTTGGTACAGTGCTTTCTTATGTTTTTTTGAATTTATTCATGTGTTATATGTATCATTTCTCTTTATTTCTTCTCAGCTAAATAAACAAGAGCGTAAGTAGAATACATTGAGAAGTGCAGTGCTCTACTTGAAGTTTGCTTTAGTCTTTTAATGTTTTCCACTATTTGGAGAGGATCCATGGCTTCCCTTTCCCTCTTTAACTCCTCCTCAGTCTGATCCATCCACCTCACTTGATTTATAGTGCCAAATACAATTTCCTACCTTGCCCCATCAAAATACCTACAAGACTGTGCCTCATTCCTTGCACCCAAAATCTGCCTTTCCCTTAGAGCCCACAAAACATCTATTTATTCAAACAAACTCCTTTGCACCTATACCTAGCCTAAGATCAGTAATTATATCAGTCAATATCAAGCCCTTAGTGATCATAATCTGCTGAGATTGACCCAAAGAGAGCCCTTTCCTGACCTGGTAGGGCTAGCTACCAGGCTGAGCGTGGTTTGATGTTGGCCCTCAATCCTACCTTTTTAGCCTAAGGTAAATCTAGGCTCTAACATAGTGGCGACCATACTGGGGATAAATTGATTGTTTGTTAGTATTCTTCGTTGTGAAACTACAGACGTAGTCTAAAGATTATCCAGGTAGCCTTCGAAACACTTTTTCTTTGCATTAGTGCAAGTAGATAAATGCTACTTCAGTCAATCTCCGGTCTAGTCTTATTAACAAAAAATCTAACGTGCAAACACCCTAGTACATTTGATGATTATGAGATTTTGGATGATAAGCTTAGGATTTGATAGGCTGAACGAGTTGTAAATTTCCATTTGATCTCTTGGAACTAATATCACACTGGCTTCTAGAAGATATACCAGAGCCAATCCAGATCCAGATCCTCCTCCTGTATACAAGAATCCCAATCTTATTCCAAGAATCCTTCGTCAAGAGAGTTCTGTAATTCTTGTAGTCAAATCGCATTTGTGTCTTGTGATTTTTGAGTATCTTGAAGAGCTTGATTTTGATCAACAGTTTGATTTGTCATTGTTTGAAACCAAATCCGAAAGTGATCTTGTTTCTACAGTCCCGAATCCGAAATTTCTTGCAGATCTAGAAACTGAAAGGGCTAATAAGTCGATTGAGGATTATATTTTGAGATAGCTCCAGACTGTAATTGTGGCTTCAAATATCATTGATTTCCTAGGAACTGCATCTGCAACCCTTGGATCTTCCACAATCACATCCAACTCAAGGATTCCCACCGAACCGCCGTTCATTCCCACCATCCCTGTGCAACCCATTATATCTGATCAAAAGTTTGTAGTGGTATCACCTCTTTCTACTCCTACTCCTCAAACTTACAAAATCACTACACCTTCTCATACTCCCCATACATCAACTCCACCTACTCCCCCAACATCCCCAAGACCGAATCCACCGAGAGTGATGGCTCCTCATTTTGCACCCCTTGTGCTGCCTCAGAAGTTCATTGATATGCCCACCGATTATCAAAGAAAAATTCCTTTGTTTGATGGCACTCCTGACAACATTACAGCTCAACAACATGTAGATAGAATGGCAGATTTCTTCGACCTTCACGAGATCGATGCAGAAAATGTGACAATGAGACTGTTTGTATAAACATTTGGTGGTGAAATTAGGAAACGGTTCAGAGCTTTGCCCATTGCAAGTATCTCTACATTGGCCGATCTACAAAGACAATTCTTACACCATTGGGAAGTGAAGAAAAATCCTCTTCAAATTCTTGTTGAATATGAGCACATCAAGCGGAACGTTGGTGAGTCCGTCCAAGATTATTGCATCAGATTCAATTTCGTTTATAATGCAATCCCTGATCATCTAAGGCCACCCATGGGGCTAGCCTTGATTAAGTTTCCAAATGGTTTTGATACTAATATGGCCTATCAACTAAGAGAGAGATCCAGCCACGTTGGAAGACATGCAAAAGATTGTGATCAGCATTGAAGCAAATCTGGTAGCCAAAAGAGCTAGAGTAAGAGCAGAAAAGAAAGTCACTATAAAAGAAGAGTCTTCCTTGTCATAAAATGTACTTCAGAAGGTGGAGCAGATGCTAGAGAGGATGAAATTTGACAAACCTAAACCTCAAGTTAGAAATCCTAACTTCCGTGGTCAACAGTGGCCCCAATTTAGAATCAAACAAAGAGAGCAGTGAGCCCAAGATCAAGTAGCGTAGCAGCCAATGCAGACACCTCTACAACAAAATTTTGTACATCGTCAGGAATCCGATGAAGAGGAAAATGTGATTGGTGAAGAAAATCATTTCTTTACGCCCAATGATATGCCTATTTTAATCACTGAGGATGAGGAGTATTCCGACAATTCAGCTAAACAAAGAGATGACAATTTTATTTTGGCAAATGAGACAATTCTTGACAAAGATTCCAATGAGTACCAAAGTGGATACATGAATTCTTTGTCAGCTCAACAACGACAATATTCACTCTGAAATAGAGATGTGCCCGTGAACCCAATTCATAAAAGGAAGGAGGCAACAGTGTCAAAGAATGATCTTCCTAATGTGAAGAAAAAAGAAAAAGAGATAGTTGATCCTACCACCAGCAAAACACTATCAACAAATGAGAGATCCAATCAGTGAAGTGGGTCAAAGAATACACCTAAAAAGAAGGGTGTTGCAGCAAAAGAGGTAGGAAAAGTTTAAATTTTTAATTTGGAAAATGAAATTGCCAAGATAAAGATATCCATTCCTTTGACTGAGTTGATGAAGAACATCAATTATAAAGGTCAGGTCTCCAAAATTTTGAATTTAGATCCATAATTTGATATGGTGAATGTGGAGGATGACAGTCCCGAGTTGATTTTTGGACCAGCATTGGAAGGTCAGTCTCAAGATAGTGATGTAGCCCCTTTCTACATTAGCGTCAAGGTGCACAACTGTGTGTTGCATAATGCTATGTTTGATTCCGGATCCTCTCATAATCTCATGCCCAAGGCCATCATGGAGAAATTGGGACTGGACATTACTAGAAAGTATCATGACCTTTACTCTTTCGATTTCGGGAGAGTAAGGTGCATTGGTCTTATCAAGGATTTGGTGGTGAGTTTGGATCAGATTCCGGCCAAAAATGTTTTGATGGATGTAGTCGTAGTGGATATACCTCCCAGATTTGGCATGCTTCTTTCCATTTCTTTGGGAGAAAATATTAAAGGGACAATGCAACTTGATTTCTCCTATGCTACCATTCCCGTGTTTGGTCAAATGAGGAAACTATACCAGGAACAAAAGATGAAATATATGATCACTAGCAAGGAGAAATCGGTAAATCATCTGATCAACTATGTACATACCAATTTAGAGTCATTTGTTTTGTATTCAGATAGCTTTAATGATGTAAATAGCCAAATAGTTCAAGTAGAAGACGTTCCCAAAATCACTGAAAATTTCAGAGAGATCTTAAGGCAAGAAAGACAAAATAGTGTTGAGCAATCAGCTAGTCGACAACAGCATAAAGATGGATAGCAAGGACAAGAGACAGCCCATAAGGAATTTCAACACTTAGAAGAGGATGAAGCGGGCCTGTGGTTCATGGATTTTGATGGTGCGGTAGGAAGGGAAGGTGCTGGAATTGGTATATGGATATGCAGCCCTGTTTTCGCCCCAAACATAGTGCCAAGAAATGTAAGGATCTGCTATTATAAGCTAGCTTTTGATTGTTCAAATAATGAGGCCGAGTATGAGGCTTTGATTACTGGTTTAAAAATTCTTAGAAAGCTGAATGCCAAAAGGATTTCAGTGTATGGCGACTCCGAGCTGGCTATTAAACAAGTGAAAGGGGAATACCAAGCAAAACATCCTAGAATGTGGGCTTATCGAAATGCAGTTCTTGATATTTTGAGAGTATTTTCAAATTATACTATAACTTGTGTTCCTCATGCTCAGAATACCATTGCCGATTCACTTGCAACATCAACAACTAATCTGAAAGTGCCAATAAACTGAAACAACAAGTTTGAGATTCACGTGAAACACCGCCCAGTTGTCCCGGACAATCAAAGTTATTGGCAAGTGTTTCAAGATGATGATGAGATCGATGAATTTCTACAAAACAAAGGTAAATTTAAAGACACTTCTATTGATGTGGAATATGATGATGGTGATGCGGATATAGAGGTAAATCAGATGGAGGTTTTGCAGCTCAAAGACAACATCATTCCTAAAGGTCTAATCCCTTTAGAGGAGCTATTTGATCATGATCATGTGGCATGGAAACCAAGTTTGCTACCAACTGAAAAAGGAGTGGAGGATGTAAACATTGGATCAGCGGAAAATCCGAAGATGGTAAAATTGTCAAAAGCATTGCCTCCACAGGTAAAGGTCAAGTATATCAGCTTGTTATCTTCTTTCATTGATGTTTTTACTTGGGATTATTCAGGTTTGAAGTCATATGATACAAGTATCATTCATCATGCCATCCCACTCAAGCCTAATCAAATGCCATTTCGCCAAAAGTTGAGGAGAATAAATCCAAAGTTGTTGCCCTCGAATGAGAAGGAAGTGAACCAATTGTATAAAGCTAGCATCATAGTTCCCATAAGGTTTTCAGACTGGATTTCAAACTTGGTACCTGTGTGCAAGAAAACAGGTGAGATTAAGCTATGTATTGATTTTAGAAATCTAAACAAACTTTCTTTGAAGGACAACTATCCATTGCCCAAGATGGATCATATACTTTAGCGAGTAGTTGGAGTATCCAGGATGTCGCTACTCAATGGTTATTCGGGTTATAACGAAATTCTGGTCCATGAGGATGATCGAGACAAAACAGAGTTCACCACTCCATGGGGAACCTTTCACTATGCAAAGATGCCTTTTGGACTGAAAAATTCTGGTACAACCTTTCAACAGGCGATGGACATCACATTTGCCAATGAAAAAGATGTTTTCCTAGTTGTTTATCTTGATGACTTAACTGTTTTCTCTAATTCAGATGAAGATCACCTATATCATTTGAAGATTATGTTTCAGCGGTGTAGAAAGTATGACATCTCGCTTAATCCAAAGAAAATTTTGTTCGCCATGGATGAGGGCAAGCTTCTTGGGCACATCATTTCAAAGGAGGGCATCCGCATTGATCCAACTCGGGTGGAGGCCATTCAAAAGATTGATTTTCCAAGAAGTAAGAAAGAAATCCAATCCTTCAATGGTGAGATCAATTTTTTATGTCACTTTGTGCCCAATCTTACAGAACACTTAAGGGAGATCACAAATATGCTAAAAAAGGATAGTGCAGTAAGGTGGACAGAAGAAGTGGTAAAATCTTTCAATATAGTGAAATTAGCACTTTCTTCAGCTCCAGTTTTGATCAGCTCGGACTATACTCAAGATTTTATTTTGTTTTCATTTGCCTCGGATCATACTATGGCAGCGGTCTTGATGCAAAAAAGAGACCAGCTCGAGAAGCCAATCGCTTTTTTCAGCAGAACAATAAGGGATGCAGTATTGAAGTATAATATTATTGAAAAATAGGTCCTTGCTCTGGTAAAATAATTCAAGGACTTTCGGGTTTATATTTTGCATTCTCACATCCTTGCTTATGTCCCAAATGCTACAGTTAAGGATGTCCTAGTGCAAACAGATCCGGAGGGGACAAGAGGCAAATGGATTGCTGCCTTGTTGGAGTATGATCTAGAAATCAAACTGACAAAGCTTATTAAAGGACAAGGGTTGGCCAAACTAATGGCTGAGTCAAATCTGCATGTCCTCGACATCAATCTAATTGTTGCTATGTCTGAGGAAAACGAAGAGAATTTTCCCATACAGGTATCAGAAATGTTCCTCCTTTCTCCTTGGTATTCAGACATTATTTATGTACTCCAAAATCTATCATCACCACCCGGAATGGATAAGAACAAGAGTAGGACACTAAAATTGAAAGCTACAAAATTTTGTATCATGAATGGTGCACTTTTTTGGAAAGACCCCAATGGTGTCTTGCTAAATTGTTTAGTGGAAGAAGAAGCGAAACAAGTAATGGAGGAGTTTCACAAAGGGGATTGCGAAGGCGATATTTCCTGGAAGACAACCACCAATAAAATCTTGAGAGTCGGGTATTATTGGCCAACCCATTTTCTGAGGTGTACAAAACAGTGTCCAGCTGCCATGAATGTCATATTTTCCAAGGTAAGAGGAAGTTGCAGCCTTTACCACTCAAACCTGTTGAAGTCAGTGCTCGATTTTAGCAGTGGGGTTTGGATTTCATCGGGGAGATTCATCCTTCTTCTTCAGCGTAGCATAAGTGGATCCTCACGGTGATGGATTATTTCACCAAATGGATAGAGGCAGTACCTACAAGAAAGGCCATCGATTCGGTAATTATCTCCTTTCTTGAAAATAACATTTTGTCCCGTTTTGGCTGTCCCAATAAGTTGATCATCGACAATGCAACAACCTTCAAATCGAAAAGAATGACTGATTTTGTCATAAGTATCAAATCACTTTGGGGCATTCAACTGCCTATTATCCGCAGGGCAATGGATTGACCGAATCCTGAAATACGTCTCTTGTCAACATTATCAAAAAGCTGTTGGAAATTAACAAGAAAAGTTGGCACAAAAAGCTGGTCAATGCACTTTGGGCAAATAGGTTAAGTCACAAGAAATCTATAGGCATGTTTCCTTTTGAGCTTGTGTATGGTGTGGACATAGTTTTCCCGACCTCTTTGGTAGTCCCGATGGTCAAAATTTTGCAATGAGCAGGCATTGAAAAGGATGGTTTGCAGCGGAGGATCAATCAAATGATTCACTTGTAGTAGACTAGGGAGGAGGTATTTCAAAATACTTTCAAGTTGCAGGAAAGCATCAAGAGAATACATGACCGAAAAGCAAAGGCAGACAGTTTTGAGATAGGAGATATAGTGCTGAAATGGGATGCAAGGAATGAGGAGAAAAGTAAACATGGAAAATTTGAAAATATTTGGAAAGGACCGTACAAGGTTGCTGCATATCGGGGTTAGAATGCTTTCTTGTTGCAAGAGCTGAATGGCAAAGATTATCGGGGTGGAGCGGTCAATGGTCGGCTCCTCAAGTGGTATTATTTGTGAGATGTTTTCTGTTGTTCTATTCATCATTGTATATACTTGTGTCTTTAAATTCTATTGCAAGTGTGTACTGTTTTCATTCTTCAGCTTGAGGCCCAAGGTGAAGGATATAAAGATGGCGATTGATTTCAGTTTTTGTTTGGTTCACTAGAGTCAGGTCTGTCAGTCAATTTCAGTCTTGAAGTTGAGGCACTTTGAGTCACATTCAATCCTGAAATTGAGTTTTTAAGTCAAGAGTTCAGTTTTCTTTCATTGATTTTATTGACTCCATAGCCCAATGGAAGAAGGCACTCTCAGGTTTCCTAGAGATCTGTAGTTCTTGACACCTCCAAGGAGCTACCATCCCCATTGGAGCCAATGTTAGTGTGAGTATCTTCATCCCTCCATCAGAGATCAAATCCTCTTGTTGCATTTCATATTACGGGTCCCGCCTAGTCATCTGAATTCCATTAGGCGCATGGATCATCTGACGAGAGTGACTTTCCTACAGTTTCCTTCATGTCATTTACCTGCTAGTTCATGTTGTTTGCTCATCAAAAAGCATATACAGTCCTCTTTTTCTATTGAAGGTTGTAAAAGTACATTTAGGGTTTCATTGTCAATTAGGTCTAGGGTTTCATTAGAGTTTCATCAAAAAATGTGTCAAAGTTGCTAATAAGAAACCAGCAGGCCATGAGGAGGTTTCAACATCAATAAATTTCATCACCAAGTGTTCGAAAATATGTTTTTCCTCAAAACTATGTTTTGAGGAAAAAACAGAGTATTTAGCTTTTATTGTACAAAAATCATGAAAATTTTGTTTTTCTCATTGTAAATTCCTTCATCTACACCTTGGTTTCTTTCCTTAGCCCAGAAGCTCCAACACCTGCAAAACAAGCAAAGCTCAGGTCATTTGGTTCATTGCAAAGCTAAAAAGAAGTGAAAAAGTCCAAGAAATAGAGTTTAAAGATAATTTCATTTGTAAAACATTATAAAAGTGGGTTTCATGAGCCAAAATTTCAAAATCTCTTTGTTTATAAGCTATTCCTTCATTGGATAAGTTAATTTGCAAAAGAGAAGCAAGACAGAGCAATTTTGGTGAGTGAGTGTGAAGTTTGGGTGAAAATCACACTAGGTTGCTCGACGCGGCACACTGGGTAGGAGGCGCGGTGCATATAGACGGCGCGGCACACTGGGCCTCAGTATCCAGTGTAAAATAACAAGGGCATGGCGCATTAGGCGTGCTGTGTGGCGCACACAGCCAGAGAACCCAAACACTGCCCAAACTCGCTCCAGTCACCCGAAATTGCATGGATTGATCTTGATACAAGTAGGTAGACCTTTCAAAGTTGTTTTCTATCCAAGTTCGATGATGGTTTGATGGAGTGTGTTTCATGGTGCTTGTTTAAAACAATCAAACCCTACCTTTTAAAATACCTCAAAAAAAACTTGTTGCTAGGGTTTCAATTCACTGTTTTGTCACCAAGTGCACTCCCTCATCCCATTTTTCCCTTGATTTCATTATTCCCTTAGTTCCCCTACCCCCTAAATTCACTAATCCCCTATCCCAAATTCCATTTTCCAAAATCTCAAATTGTAAATCCCCAAACCCTAATCCTATAATCCCAAAACATCCCACTTTTACCTAACTAAAATCTATCCCAACAGTCCCTTAATTCTCCACTATTTTTCCCTCCCCTTAAAGTCCCTCATTTCATTGTTTTCCCTTGGTGGCAAAGGTCAAACACATCATCAAAGGCAGTCCAAGACAGTTTGACATATCAACACCTATTTCTCCAAGATAGTTTGTCCACCAGCAGCCATGGCATCTGCTTCTTCATACGATTTTGAAGAGGAGACCCAAAGTGACTCACCCACAGAAGGACATGCACCCAGGAGGCCTCATAGAGGGGGCAGACATATCAGAGAAGAACCAACAACTCTTATTGAATTGCATGCCTACCCTCTTGCCATCTCTTGTTTCCGACATCATTCATGTTATGAATTTCGTGAGAAGGTTGCTAGCATTCAGTTTCATCATGAGTTGGCTCATTTGTTTGTACTGCATTTACATGGTGATCAACTCACTCTAGCTGGTGTCACTTTCACATTAACACCAGAATCCATTTCCATAGCAACTGACATACCTAACATTGGAGAGCCATGGAACAAGAGGCAGAAAATTGACCAGCAGCATTATGAACCATATATTAAGCCTGGCTTCTTGAGGAAGCTCAAGAGAGTGTTTCCTTTTCGATACCTCACAAATGAATATGCTCTTTTAATGAAATTGATCATGAAGTATTTCAGCTGTGAGGGCCAGTTCTCCCATCTATATGGTTATCATATCAGGCTGCTCATGCATTTTACCTAGGTGCGGATGATGAACATCCCTTACTTCATGTGTCGAAATATTGAAAGGATGACCACTCTAGTGCAGCACAAGACCCCTCAATAACAATTTAATAGTATCTACCATTTTTCTCTCATAAAAATTGTGGTTGTCCATTAGCTTGGCTTACAGGGCATCACTTGGGATGATTTCATCTCCCGTGAGTTTTTCAGAGCTTCTCGAGGACCTTCAGAGACTTTTCATGAGACAGGTGGACCTTCTTATTAGCTTGAAGGTCATGAGACACACACTGCTACTGTGCCAGTATTTATCACTTATCAGAAGGGCACCGGGCAGTTATTCACTGCAGCAAAGCGAGTTTTGTCTCCACGTGGGGTTGAAGGGGCCTCGCTTTCGGCATCAGCATCATAGGTTCAGGACAAAGGCAAGAGGCCAATGCAGGATAAGGGGCCTTTAGGTGAGTGGGACTTCATTCTTATTGAGGATGTTGATACAGACATGGGTCCGCAAAGCACAAGTATCAAAGAGATCATCCAAGAGAAGTAGACAAAAATCAAAGCCTTGTCCCTCAACTTGGAGAGGGATAAGTGGATTATAAAATACTTGGAGCAAAGGAATAAGCAGCTTGAAGGCCAGCAGGTGATCATGGAGTTACAAAACATTAGGGAGAACCGCCAGGCAACCCAAAGCAGGAGGGTGGAGTTCACTTCACTTGAGCAAGAGTTCAACACTGATCGGGAGGCTTCGCTCGAGAGAGTCAACATCCACTTAGAGAGACTGCTGAGCAAGGTTGAAAAGGAAAAGGCATTGCTAAGACACATGGCTTTTCATTACATGGCAAGGAATAAAGTTTGCAAGGTGCGAATAAGGAATTTAAAGGCAAAATTAAGCAAGGCATCAAAGAGGCAAAAGAGGCAAAAGGAGCATGATCGACTTCGGATATTGGACAAGGCATCCTTGGATCAACATAGCTCTTGATAAAGAAGGTCTATCCCAAATTTCAAAAAATTTGGAGCAATTTTTGCATTTTGGAAATTTTTTGCACAAAAAACAGAGTTTTCCTCCCTATGCGCCGCGCCACGTGGCACTTGCTTTTGCTAGAAAGCTCCAAATCACAAAAACTTTACATTTATAGAATTCATGAAAGGTTATGCTTTCCTACCTATGGCCAAGAAATTTGGGCACGTTTTGAGCCCTCAAAGAGGTCAAAAACTCTCAAAAAATGACCTCACTGCCCCTATTTTGACACATAGGAAGCAGCCTTGGGAGATTTGATTTTTGACAGGGTAAATGAAGGCCAAATTGAAAATTTCCACTTGGGTTGGAAAGTAGACAGGAATGTCTTTCCAAAAAGACTACTTGGAGCTGATTTGGACATCGACAAGGCCTCCAAAAGTAGGTCCAAACAGGCGCAGTGCATAGAGATGCAGGCGCGGCGCATAGAGGAAAAATTGCCAGTTTGACCAAGTTTTGCTCTGTTTTTTGCCCAGATTTGCCTAGTTTGAATTTTTCACTTTCCTAATGGAAAATTTATGATTTAATTTGATGAAAATTGATGGATCATGATGTAAATATGTTATATTTTTACTTGTAGAGGTAGATTCATCAGTTTAGAGGTTGTTTGAAGCTAAATGAATCAGTTTCCTTGTTTCTAGAGGCATACTGTTATGTTGCCTAGTTTCTAGTTCTTAGTTTAGGATCAGTTGGATCAGCTCCTAAACATGTGAGCTCGACCCCTAGAGGAAAGAATGAGCTATGTTTGTCTATATTATATTTTTTTTTTAGTCATTAGCATGGTTGGACTCTTGAGAAAGCCTAGAGCTTCATTGTACACACACATCAATATTTTGGCTAAGGAATTGAGACCAAGATTTGCGGCATTCTTTGGGATCCCTGTGGCATTTGTTTTGGTACAGTGCTTTCTTATGTTTTTGTGAATTTATTCATGTGTTATATGTATCATTTCTCTTTATTTCTTCTCAGCTAAACAAACAAGAGTGTAAGTAGAATACATTGAGAAGTGTAGTGCTCTACTTGAAGTTTGCTTTAGTCTTTTAATGTTTTCCACTATTTGGAGAGGATCCATGGCTTCCCTTGCCCTCTTCAACTCCTCCTCAGTCTGATCCATCCACCTCACTTGATTTATAGTGCCAAATACAATTTCCTACCTTGCCCCATCAAAATCCCTGCAAGACTCTGCCTCATTCCCTGCACCCAAAATCTACCTTTCCCTTAGAGCCCACAAAACATCTATTTATTCAAACAAACTCCTTTGCACCTATACCTAGCCTAAGATTAGTAATTATATCAGTCAATCTCAAGGCCTTAGTGATCATAATCCGTTGAGATTGACCCGAAGAGAGCCCTAACTGCTAGGGCTAGCTACCAGGCTTAGCATGGTTTGATGTTGGCCTTGGATCCTACCTTTTCAGCTTGAGGTAAATCTAGGCTCTAACACCTGCATAACTGTGTCAAGGGATAGTACATCATCTAATATTTCATTATTTAGTTTTTCTCATGTGGATGTTGTCACTAACTCTCCTCCTTGCTTGGCCATCTATAGCTGCTTAACTATTCGCTCATTCTCAGTTATCAGAATGCAAACACTTGATCTAGTGGCTTTGGTATATTCTCTGGTAGCATCTACCAAGGCTACTAGATGTTTGCATACATCAGACATTATCAATCATTCTTCAAATTGCATAGGAGATGTATGATCATTCCAAGTCGACACTCTGTGAGACTGCACAACTCTATGTTGAGACTCGTCGAACAAGATGTTGTGCGTCTCTCCTTCTGGCTAGTCTCCAAGGATCTTAGTGCCTCCCTAGTCACTCGATAACTACTCATATTCTGGATGTGGTGAAGTGGGTGAGTCAACCTCTTAGTGATGAGGCATGAGGTTTATGTCTTGTTCCAATTCATGGTACTCCATATCTGTATCCAGCAGTTGAATTGCTTTCTCTATCTCACAAGCGAAGTCTTGCTCCTGCGATGGTTCACCTTGTCTGCCTGATGCCAACTTTTCTGATGAGTCCACTACCTGTACAAGGGTTGTTTCATCTATTTGCACATGTTTCACCCCCTGTTGTACCTGTTTCTTCTGTGCTTCCCTCTCCTATTTGTGCGGCTCTTGTTCCTTTCATAGTTGCTCCTTCAACTCATGCAACTCCTTCTCTATTTCTTCCATCCTTTATTTCTCCCTCTGCCTTTGTGTGATTCACTTATCGTGTTGTTTCCTCTTTGCCTCTATATCAATAGTTGCTTTCTCGACAAGTGGATATGCTCGGAACTTGCAGCTTTTCTCTTCCTCCATGCGATCAACAATCTTTCCATTGTTGTTGTCGCACATAGGTATGTTCACCTACTGTTCCTGCTACTTCTAGTGCTCTCTAAGATGATCCTTCACGTTGCTTCACTAACCACTCCATAATGAATCTGACCTATTCATTGGGTCTGGAGAAAATATAGAAATATCTCCATGGGTCCTCCTCCGCCAAATGGAATTCCTCATGGATCTAGTTGAACTGTACTCTCATGTAGTGATATTTCACAAGACAATGTGGGTCATATGGATTGTAACTTCAGAGGTTGAATGGATACTTCTTAATCTACTCTAGTTCAATGTCTGCATGCTTAAAACTTAGATCTCATATAGCCCAATGTGTAGTGGAAGAGTGGGCCAAGGTGCCTTCTTCCAGTGTTGTCTAGTTGTCAATCCTACTAAGATGTGATATGCTATTTCCTACATGATAAGTATGTCCAAGGTAAACTTCAGTAGAACATGTGGAGGCTTTCCATGGTGTACATATGTATGAAGGTGTTAGATCTTGAGGCATACGAATCATCTATGTCTATTAGTTCCTCCATTGATTCCTTCGACATGCAGGGTTGATCCTGTTCGAATATCATCTTGTAAATCAGGGTGACAAAATGATCGGACAGCCGTGTGATAACACCTTTGAAGCTGCATTCGGACAACAACTTCCAATAAGTGTTCACAACAGTCTCCGCTGGTGACCATGCCCACTTCAAGCCCAGAAACTACTATCAGGCACAGACTACATCCAAGATGTAGGAAGATATGTATATTTCTACTTGCATACCTTTGGGTGGTTGTCATTCCCTCGTTACCTGTTCCTTCAACTAATGAGCCAACATGCATGACTAGTTTCAACATTTTCCTTCTCTCGCCAGTTTATCCAACACGATCACCTAACTCTGTGGGAAGGTTTTTGTGCTTTCTTGGCCATATAGTCAACATGAAAATATGACCAAGTGTTGATACACATTTTGCAGTATCTTTGTCTTGTAGATCTGGTTATGAGTCATCCTAAATTTAGCTAACTCCTTTACCCAGTTCTTCAGAATATCCCTGAAGTTGGCATTATTGCTAGGTAAGCTGAAGGGAGTCTCGATGATAGTTACGGGCTCCAACATCTATTACATCTCATCATAATCCTCTACCCTAAAGGTTGCAATATTCATCCCGCTGACACTACTCAAGGTCGTCATCTCAGGATCAGTATGTGAAGCGATCCAGTGTATCATGTTCACGCATGGGAGCACAGGGTATCTGCATGCAATCCAATACAACCCGAACTTGTGAATGGATGTATACCTAGCGATGTTCGAGGTATTTCTTGAATGTGCCTATAAATGCATCATTGACCTCTTAAAATATTATTTGGATGTCCTTGTCTAGAACCAGCTTGGTATCTCCATAGATCGGTAGACTAGTGGACACTCACTCAACTATTGCTCCAGTTGCACTTTCATCAGTGTCCTTTGATATTTCTCTCTTGGAGGCTATTGATCATGAAATGTAAAAGGCAGATGAACACCTGCTAGATATGGAGGCAAAGGGACATGCATGGCAAGAAATCTATCAGTGAAAAACAAAGAAAATTTGGGAATGAGATAACACATACCTGGGGATTGATAGGAAAAGATTGTGCAATTTCTTTTAGGAGGCTAACTGACTCACTACCAGACTTGCACGAAAAGCAGTCTAGGCTGTCTAGGAGGTATGACTAGCTGTTGGAATTGCGCAATGCACAATATAGGCTGACTGTTGACTGCTGAAATTGTGCAATGCACAATTCTAGCTGGCAATGACTGTAGGCTCAATGACTCAATTGTGCAATTTACTAGGCCAGCAATCATTGTCCCTCAGAATTACAAAATTCAGGCATGGGGAACAACTTCTGGGTAGAAATGTGCATTTATAGAGAGGAAGGCAATGCCTTCCCTCTCAGGATTACGTAATGTTGTCTTGGTGAGGCAGAGTCTGAGCCAAGGCTACCCAGACCCACCGACGGGAAACTAAATGAAAATGTGGAAGTGAATGCATGGTGATAATGAGTTTAAATAATAGCAAATGATCATGCATGCAAACATTGAATGAAAGATTTAGAAAACACAACAACATACATGTCGATGAAGTGATTCGTCGAATCGACAACCATTCGTGCAAAATAATTTCATGTATGCAACAACAATGAGATAGCAATGAAAACGAAAATGGTGCTAGTATAAGATAGTATGCATGTAAATGATAGCAAGAATTCAAAGAAATCAAGCAAACAACTCTCACACAAGTGAAAACACAAAAAGCGATAGAAATGCTAAAAAATACAAGTTGAAACCACTTACCCTTGAATAGTTGAGGCAGATGTGTCGAAGGATCCTAGATGTGTTGTGGGATGTCAGAGCTCTGGGATTGATGTGAAAGAATGAGCTCTAATGCATCGAATAAATAAGTTTGGGCTCATGACACACATGCCAGAAATCTAGGAAAAAGCAACACTTGGAGGAAAGATTCTAAAATGATCTTTGCATGTAATCTCCAGCTACTAAAAATAGCTCCCTGAATCAAGGGATGATTTTTTGCATGTTGCCTTTTTCTATTCTGGGAAATGAAAGCCATGCATGTAAGTCAACTTTGCTTGGTCCTGAGTGGAACTGGTCAACCCAACTACACATGCAAGTGGTTTCTCAACTGTTGGGAGAAAATGCGCATTTTTGGATGGGAGTTGGGCTAGCTGCCCAGGATAGTTTTGCAGTTTCTGGGAAGGGAAGTTGATTACTACCCAGGATTATGCAATTCCTAAGCTGAGCAGCCTTGCTGGGAAGAATTGTGCAATTTTTTGTATGAAGCGTGGCAGGAAAAATTGTTAAATTTTGGAGCCCAGAAGGTTGCTAGACTGAATTGCACAATTTTTGGAGGGAAGACTAGTTTCCCCCCAGAATTGTGCAATTTCTTGAAGGATATTATCAACTTGTAGCTGTACCAAGTCTGGAGAAACAACTTGTGAGGGGAATTCATAAAGCTCTGGTAGACAGACTGCCTTTCTGTAATAAAATCATTGGAGGTTGTGTACTTGACAAAACAAGACTTGCTGCTACGAAAGGTTGGTAGGGAGGCTCCAAAACGAAGCTAAGGAAAATTTTTGGAGAGTACTTGTAGCTGCTACAACACAATGGATTATTTTCCTTTCATACCCATGATTGTAATTTTAGTTTCATCACCCGAATCGAATCCCAAATCCTCTAGAGTGGTTGCAACTATCTTTTGTTTTCCATTGTTGTTGAATTGGTTTGGTTTCATCTCAGGATGAAGCCTCCAACAATGAGCTTCATCGTGACCCTATTTGGAACTGCTTGCATGTTAATTTCTCTCCTTCCTTCTTAATGGATGCATTTTTCTTTCCTTTCCCTTTGAAACCCTTTTCTTCTCCTTTACCCTTAAATGGATTTTTACTACCCTCTTCTGGATTATTTTTCCCTCTTGCCTCAAGATGAGTGGCTTGCACACCAACCTCATATAGATTATTAGGATTAAACATAAGGATAGTATGTCTAAGGTAACTGTGTAAACCCCCTATATACTTCAACAATGTTTCTTTTGATTGCAAATATACACCTAACGTTACAGACCTTCTTCTAAATTCTTGGGTGTAATCTGCACATTTTTACCTTTAAGTTGTCTAAAGTTCTGCCAATCCATGGTGTTTTTCTAGATATATGCTAGAGGGTAAAACTATCTTTTAATTGCAGTAATGAAATTAGACTAAGAAATTGAGATCTTACCATGTTTTTTTATCTCTTCTTGTGTCTTGGATTCCCACCATACGAATGTTGCACCCTCTAGTCTCAAGGCAGTTATTTGAATCTTTATGTCATCATCTTGAAGGTTATGAATTCTGCAATAGACTTCCAACTGACGAACCCAATTTTCAAGATTCTCTGCATTCACTTCACCATTATGCATGGGCAGTTCAAATTTAACATCAAGTTTTAATAGGGGTTTTTTTATCAATTCCTTTTAAGGTATTGTTTGGTCAATTTAGTGTATCCTAAATTGCTATATAAATTGTCAATCCTGGAGTCGTAAACTGCTGAAGTGAAGTGCACTATATATCCAAGATAAACATTTTCTTATTTCTTTGTCGTTTTTGATTTTTGATTTGTTTTTGGATTTATCTTCTTGTTGATTTCCTAATGTGAGATGGTAATTCTAATAATCAAGTATGGATAAAAGTATTCAAGGGAATGGTGACCTTTAAAATAATTTCCAAACTTCAAAGTGTTCAAAAGGTTTTCAAACTTGCAATGATGAAATCAATTACTGAGAGAAAATAAAGATGTACCCAAATTCTAATTAAACCAAATAGTGAACTAGTGACTATGAAAACCAGTATCCTTGCTGCTGTATAAAAAGAAAACTGAACTCAAAGCAATTCAAAAACTGTAAGCAAAGTAAACTAAACCATATCACATCAACTCATATTCTGACCCCTCACCATTCGACTCGCTCTGGCTATAGGAGGTAATCATCAACAAATTGAGTAATCTGATATCTAAATTGCATAAAATAAAACTAAGATCAAACTACACATTCATCATTCAATCCCTCACCATTCGACTCACTCTGGCTATAGGAGGTAAACGAAAATGATATGAGTAATCTAATCCTAACTTGCAAAAGAAAATAAACTAGTATCAAACTATACATTCACACTCAATCCCTCACCATTCAACTCGCTCTGGCTATAGGAGGTAACTGAAAATGATATGAATAGTCTAATATCTATTCTGCAGAAAAGTAAATAAACAAAGCAAAACTAAAAGAAATAAATAGTGCTGGAATTAGAACTAAGAAAACAAATCAACAGAAGGACAAGATAATTCCATCATGTCATTAGTCATCAAAAATCTATATGCACTTGTCCGGGCTATCTATTAGAACCTGAAATGAAAACACTGATTATTTAACAATCATTAGAAAGCGTAAAAGAAACTATGGACAGCAAACAACATAAATACCATGAGCAATGTAATATTTACAGCAAACATCTATGGCATCAAGAGCGTAAATAAATAAAATATGAAGCTATACAGTAACTACAAAACCTTGGCGTACAGGGGCCCTCTGCAACCTTGACCAATCAGAAATCAATCACGGTTTGAACTCAAAAGCAGTGTCTTCTCATATATTCAAATACAGTCATAAAATAAGGACTAAGTCACGGCACGATGGCTCGTAAAAATAGTCAAGATTACATATCAAAAATTTAGCCTATACACATACAAAGATGCTTTCTTTATAGTAGGAAATACATAACTAATTCCTAAGGTCTGCGCTGGTAGACAGACACGTAAAAGACCATATTCAGAAATCTAGCAGCATGGTAGCCGTGCGAAATAAATCCAAGGAGGGTGGTTTGTTAGATTCGATTCACGGGCAGTCCCCAGGTGTTATCACACCTCCTGAGATTTAGGATCTTGCCACGCAATCCTCCTCATGATGAAAAATAGAGTCCTGCCACCGCAAAACTCCTAGTGTTGACCACCGTTTGACTGGATTTGACCGCGGGCTTCTGTGAGTGATTCGGTTGAACCAAGGGGACACGTTCCATGTCCACATCATTTGTAGCTTGCTCATGTGGCCGGATTCTCCAGTAGACACCTGTAACATAGACTTCAACAAAAAGGTTACGGAAACTGATTCTGGCTGCGGAAAGTGACAAGATTCCGCAGCTGATTGAGCAAAACTCTAAATCAAACAGCAGTCACAAGACATAGTTAGGAAACCATTTATATGCTCTTTTTAAACTAATATGCAATGATTTGATAGCTTGGAGGTTTAGGTAACTGGAGAAAAAGGCTAAAAAGGTATATAGGGAAGATGTAAGTTTGGGAATCAACAGGTATGTTGATGAGTATGAGTAGGGGTTGTATTAGTGGAAGAGGGTGAAGATGAAGATGATGGTGGAGAGGGTGGAGGTTTACCTCCATTTCCATTACCCCCTCCACCTGAGGAACCTTCTCCTTTTGGAGCTTGGAGCTTTCAGCATGCAGTCTTATATTCCTCTCTTCATAGAGGACTTTCACCATCTCTATCATGTCAAAGAAAGCCTTCCTAAAAACCTTCTCACCCTGTGTCATATTTGTAGGCTCTCCCTCATGTAACATGCTCACTCAAGATTCAACTGCAATTTGAGGTACAAATGGTGGTGGACATTATGGCAATCTTGCACTCCTTTTCCTTGAACCAACTTCAAGACCTTCAACCAGCTTTCCTTCTCCTCTCTTGAGCTTCAATCTTGTATGCACCACATTCACTTGCAAACAGTTAAATCCCCCTACACGAAGAAAACCAAGAGCTATGATACCAAACTTGATCTGAATTGGAAAATTAGTTTTATTTTGCTAAATTCCTTTTCACAATATGTTAAAAGTGCTTAAGGATTCATGAGGTTAATTGCAAGTTTAAACATGAGTTTTTGAGTTCTTTTATGTAAATTTCATGTACAAATTAACATAAACAAATGAATGAACAACAACATATAACATACATGAACATCACAAAAAATAACATCACAATAGCACATGATGAAGGAGCTCACCCCACCTTGGCTATGTCTCCTTGATTCAGCTTCCAATGGCTTGGCCCTCTCTATTTTATTCAAAAGTGTGAATACATTAGTTTACAATGTTCATATAGCTCTGAAACCTGTTCCAATGGCTCCAAAATGCCCAAAAATGCCTATCTAACCTCTTTTTTCTCCCGATTTGGACAAAACCTGAAGAAGCTATGGCTTCTCCAAGTTTTTCTCCTAATCAAACCTCAATTTACCCAAAATCTAATACCATCCTACAAATTCATCCCCAATTCTGCTAACCGAGCACTGATTTCACCTAATTCCGGGCGAAATTGTCGAACATATTAAATTCCTTTTAAGGCCTTAAATCCGAAAATTTTCGGTCACATAGGGGCCATTTTCTTGGGTCTAAGGCCAACATCCCATCCCTATCAGTCGGGCCCCCACTCTGCTCCTCCGTGGTCCCGTCGAGTGGCACGCACCCAAGGGCTAGCCCTCATGGCTGGCCCTTTCCATAGATGGTGCAACATGTTAAATTTGAATAAATGTGACAACCATAGTTTAATAAGAACTAAATGTATGGCACATTGGAAATTGGTTTGGACTTGGTGTTTGGAGGTCGCAGGTTCGACCCCCACCACTACTACTCCAACCTTAACCTATTTTTGGTGGCCCTCGGGTTGCCACATGGTAGCCTATGGTTGGCCACCAACCATCCAATCAAACTCGTCCAAATCAACACCAATAACAACATGCCACTTGGAAACACAACATTCACTAGAGGTCAAACAATCACTTGCCTAGTCACCCTTCCACATAGACATGCTTTGTCAGCGTCTGTCAGTAGTAGGGACTGCTGACTCGGTTGTCTACATTTTTTTTTAAATTTGTTTGTTTAGGAAAACAAACATAATATGTTTCTGGGAGCATACAAAGTTCATTTCACATGCAACGAGTTGTGTCGGATTCAGGATGATGAGCACTATGTTGTCCCTTAGGTTCCACACTAATCCAACAACTTTTAATTTTTAGCAAATTTTTGAGCACCTGATTAGGCACCCATAGCTATTTTTGATGGATCATACGATAAGATGTATGATGATAGTATTACTAAATTTTCTTATTTCTAAGAGTAATTTATTTTGTGGTGATCGAAAGCGCCTATTTAAAAAATTAAAAGGATGTTATTATGCATATGAGTATGTAGTTTGTAAAAGCACTATTTAATATATTAAGGGGATGTTATTATTCATGCCATTATGTTGCATTTAAAATCCCTAACTCCAAATTTGCATGTTCTTATGATGAGATTTTCCTCTTCGAGATCACATTGGCAAGATTCCCTTCGTCATGGTTCAATAGGTGAAAAAGTTGATGGTGGAAACAAAACAAGAAATACACATGCATATATGCAAACAAAACATCACACTAGAATTTCTAATTACCATTATTCAGTTACCTTGAGCTAAATATTACTGTCCTTCAAGGTAGGTCCACTAGTATAGTTCACATACAATCTAAAACAATTTGTATGAACTTTTTACACCATTGTCATTTTACAGTAAGGAATCTGACGAAGTTTTGTTTTATTACAACATTTATGAATGCGTGGCAATGGATGTATTTATATCAAACTATACAAATACCCCAAGAAAGGAGCTCCAAAGTTGACAAATTATTTTTCTCTAAACATTATTGTTTTCATTTCTTGGGAATATATATCCTTACACCTCTGTTTCTAATGTTTTTTTGAGTATATTCAAGAGGTCAAACAAAAAACCACATCGCTATCGGCATGCCCTTTGTGCCTCCTGGTGCAAATGCTAGTGTTAAATTAGATAAGATCTATTTTAACTCAAGAAGAGAGATTAAATATGGAAAACCTATCCCTCTATGTGGTGAGTACCTCAGAAATTAAAATGAATATAGGATATTATAGTATTTGGTGACAGAGGGAAGGTGAAACATTCACTAGTACTTTAAAGATACCTATATAGTTTAGTATAGCTTCGTTTGACTTGCTTCATGGGTCATTGATAGCCCATTATTCATATGTCTTAGTTTGAATTGTTTTGTGGGTCATTTATCTCCCATTAATTGGATGTCCCTCAGGGTTTTTAGATGACATTGCACCCATGGTTAAACCTCAACCCTCGATCTAAAAGGAATCAATTGATTCAATGGACTACCACCGACCCACCCTTCACTCATCACTTTTGACACTATACCAAAACCCATATACATTATGACGTTGTGACACAAGCTATGAGACAATATCTCCAATGAAAGGAAACCAAATATGACCCACAAATTAAAAAATAATTAAAGTGAAATTACTAAAATATGGATTCCAAATTGCTTGAGAATTAAAATAGAATTTGGAAATTGTTTTGACCATACAAAGCTGAGACGATAAAGTGAAATGATGCATTACGTCTACTCTCTATACTTTTTAGTTTTAATGGGATTCTTAGTTGGTGTTTCACTGACTAGTTTTCATATCAAGTCTCATGCAAGGTCAAGACTCTCTGAGATAGAAGAGCTAGACTCATAAAATTTGAAATACATTTTCAGTGCAATGGGAACCGAGGGAGAAAAGGGGCAAGTAAATCTATTAGGTGCTCTACATTTTTAGTAGAACGATTGACTAGATCACTTCTAGTAGACGAAATAATACTTATCCTGGAAGATGATTCCATGGAACAAGCTTTCAAAGCACAACTCTCTCTTGGTAGAGGTTGAGGCAGAGGATATAGAGGCAGTAACAAGTGAAGCAGAGGTAGATTAGAACATCATCATGCAATAGAGTAGTCGAGACCTTCACAAAATCAAACACAAAGAAGCATAACATGGAGAAAGCCTAATGTCTAATGTTATTACTACAAGAAATTTTGGCATTATGAAAATTAATGTAAAAAGAAAAATTCATATCAATAAAGAGGCAGTGTCCATCTCTCTAATAGTGAAGAAGAATCCTCTAAAACAATTCTTCTTTTCTGCCATCTTTGTGAAGATAGTCACATCGAGGGCCTTTGGTTGTTGGACAGTGGTTGTAGCAATCATATGATAGGTAACAAAAATCTAATTTCTTGCATTGATGCTTCCATAATATCTGAAATTATCCTTAGAGATTGTTCATGTATTAAATCGAAAGGGAAAGGTATTGTCCCTATTCTTGCCAAACACAACCAACAAAAATATATACCTAACGTTTATTATCTTCCACATCTGAAGCATAATATCATTAGTGTAGGTCAATTTATAAAACACGGTTATCATGTAATATTCGAAAGGAACACATGTTATATCTATGGAAAACCTCCCAATGGAAGACTCATAGAAAAGGTTGAAAAAACAAAGAATAGGATGTTTCCATTGAGTCTTAGAAGTCGAAATCTTTCAGAGTATTTTGACCATAATGTGTCAAGAATAGATGAGTCTCATATATGGAATTCTAGATATGGAAATATTCCTTTCAAAAGTAAAATTCTAATTCAAAAAAATTCAATGGTCATTGGTCTCCCTGGTATGAATGAAACAAATTGTAACTGTGAAATTTGAATTCTATGAAAGCACAAAAGAGATAGCTTTTTGACATCTTCCACTAGAGAAAAAGAGCCTTTAGACCTAGTCCATACAGATGTATGTGGCCCGATGCAAACACATTCTATTGGTGGTATTCTTTATTTTCTAACATTCATTGATGATTATAATAGGAAGATATGGGTTTATTTTCTCAAAAATAAATCAGATACTTTCTCAACATTCAAAGAATTCAGAGAAGAAGCAAAAAAACATAGTGCAAAACCTTTGAAAGTACTTTGGTCCGATCTTGGAGGAGAACAAAAATCTAATGAATTCAAATATTTTTGTCAATAGTAAGGAATGATCATGCAAAACAAAACAAGATATACTCCAAAACATAATTAAGTAGTAGAAAGGAAAAACCAAACAATCATGAGTATGGCTAGATGTATGTTGCATGAGAAGAAGTTTTCTGATGACTATTAGGTCGATTGTTGGCTTAGGGGGTCCTGACCCAAGTTCAGAGTTAGTTGCGCTAAAACAATCCCTACACTACTAGCCCTTTTGCCATCAATCTGTGGTGCATGGACTGACGTCTCACCCGAAGCAGTATGGGGGGATGCTGGAACCAAGTTTCCGCACCTAGAGATTAATATGATGTCCTTCTGCAACCTAGATCTGCCTTCACGCAAATCTTTAAGTGCTAATGGCTTATGGCAGTAACTTCCTTGAACTAGCCTCTAGACCTCCACGAAGGTCTACAACTAGCTTTTGCACACCCTGGATAGGCGAATTAGCTACTTAAGTGCACCATAGATTACTTTTAGACCTGTATCTACTCAGATCCACCTAAGTGTTTGATAACTTTAACAAACAATGTTATGATCTTCGCATAATCAGTTGACATTAATTATGTTCAAATAATAAGATGGATCAAGTAAATTCGCACATCAATACATCATTATTTTATAAAGACATCATTCCATCATAGCATATATCACAATCATACATAACAGAAGTAAAGAGCTAAAACACGGGAATTTCTGCAATAATCTTCTTTATTGATCTTTAATATAGGTTTATAGACTCAATACTTCCCTGCACAATCAGATATAGGGGTCCGCACACTTAGTTGCGAACACTATTCTAGGCCTCTGTGCACTCAGTTGTAGAGCCTTCCCCTCCTCTAAGACTTCTATCTCTGCGCTAGGCTTCTTTGCTCGTTCCCATATACTTCTTCTTACTTTTCTTAGACTCTCTAAGACACACTTATTTATACAATCCCATGATCCATGGACCATGGGTAGATCTCAAAAGCCAAATCAAATTTACATAAAGGAGGGTAAAAACCATTTTTGACTCTTAACTAGCTACGCATTTCGCAAACACAATTTGCAGAGACTTTTATATTTTTACATCAAAACTTGGGCTTGACCCCATCCCAATAGGCCCCCAACACAAAGTTTGGGACTCGAGTCACTCAGCTGGCACGGTCATCCTACTGTGAAGATCCCCTAGCTCAACCTGTATAACCGCTACCTCAGCCTCGCTATGCATGGCTCCCTGCTTGAATTTCTCCACTAGCTATTCTGTGGATGGTCCTTCATTGGATCGCTTGATTTTCTACTGCATAAGATGCAAGTTTTCCAAATTTTCTTGTATGTTGGCCGAGATTAGGTAGGCTTCGTCCAACCAAGGACCCAACCTGGCCTTAAGGACTGCTTTTTTTCTATGCGGCTTCCACTTGTGAAAGGAGCTACTTTGCCTCTTGTAATTTGGCAAGGCATTGTGCTGTATCAATTGTGCGCGATATCACCCTTACTTCATCGTACTATTGCTGAAGCTCATGGATGTTGTTGTTTAATATCTACATGGTGAGATCCTCTTGCAAGCTCCTCACCACTTCCATGGCATTTTCAAACAAAATCGTACAACTAGCCATTGCAAAATCCACAATAGCTATCCCTTCCTTGACATCAACTTCGCATTGTTCCCTAACTTCTAGTGGAGTCGAAGGTTGTGATTTAAGTTCCAGTCCAATGATTTTCATATTAATTTCAAACTGAACTTTGGGCACCTCTATCTTAGCATCGTGGATTCCCACATCAAGTTTCTGGATCTTGGCCTCGAGCGGTGCCTCCTCAGGTATGTGCAACTCTGGCACTATGTAGCATGCCTCTGCAACAGTGGCTGCCAGCTGGGTGCTCTATGTCTAGATAATTTCCTTTGCCTTCAGGGCTTCTGTCTTTTCAGTGAACATTTGCTCATTGTTCACCCTATACACACTGATTAAATTGAGGGCTCGCTGCTCCGACACTCTCAATTCTGTTGTCACACCTGTCTACAGCGTGTGAAGATATTAGTTGCGGAGCGCTGTAATGTTGAGGTTGATATTCTTCAGAGTAATTACGATGACCTTGTCATCAACCAATTACACACTTAGGGACCCTTCTGGTAGCCCAATTGTCTTGAGGTCCACTCACCTAACAAGTTCTGCAAGCTGACTTGTCCCTGGTGCCAGGGTCATCTGTGGAGCACCCACTTGACCTCCTCCCACTTGTATCTTACTGGTCTAGATCTACAGTTCTTGTAGATCCTTCTGAATAGTTCATAATGACTACAGGTGTTTTTGTTCAAATTGTTGCAATAGCTCAGTGGTGGTGTCACGCGCTTTATCCCCGATTTTGTTGATGTCACCCTCTATCAGCATAGTGGGATCCAATGGTGGCTTAGTCATTTGGACTCCTTTCGGGGCCCCTCCATCTATTGTTCTCTATACCTTTTGACCTAGAATGGAGTGCTCTGTCCTTCATCACTGCCACCACCCTACACTAACTACTCTTCTTCCTCGGTCTAGGGCGAAGGGGATTTACTGCTTCGATCAGAGTCACATTGTTCTCGTTCGGCCTACTACTTTGTAGTACGCTCTTTTCCTAATTGGTCCATCTCCTTAGCTTCCTTCCTCCACTACACGACCAACTTCTGGGCACTTGTTTTGCTTCCTCCTTCTTCATCTTCTTCGTGGAACTCCCCGTGCCTTTACTGGTACCCACGGCTAGGTCAAACAGAGAATGCCAATCTGCTAGCCACTGCTTGATGACTTCCTAAATCACATCATCTATGGTAATATATGGTAGATTGAACCACTTCTGCTCTTTATCCTTCCATGCCCTAATATACATGCAGTGGACATCTACCTTGAACTCTGTGTACTCTGACAACTTATCATACATGATTGGTGACAACCCTGTCTTCTGGTTGATGGCCAAGTGAATGCTCGAATCCATCAAAACCCAGAAAATTTTGGTCTCAGTGACCCACGCGGGGTCCTTCGTGGCTAAATGGAGGCAAACTATGTAGCCTCCAGCAAACCTGCCTCCAATGGGGGAACTAACTATCCTCTGGCAATTCCCAGGCAACTAGCATAATAGAGAGTAGCAACCACACGTACTGGAACGTCTTGCTATCATCTTGAACCTCACGAAAATTCGCAATGAACTTGTTACATAGATAGTGCGACCAGTTGAACTGCATGCCCTCCACACATTGTGTAGTTGACAAGATCACGGGTACCAGAACCTCATCTGCAAAGCACTTCCTCGTGAATTTACCAACTAATATCTGCATCACAATTTTCACCAAAGATTTGTTGATGGATGTCATGGAGTAACCACACGGCTTCTTGATAAGCTCAAACTTTTCTTTCATCTTCTCTGCCAAGTCTCGCTCACTTGTCTTTCTGCCAAACTCCTTGGCCGGATTCAAGCCTTTTATTGGCAGGAGCATGATCCGGTGGATAAGCATGTTTGTGATGGGGATAGTCATGTCAAGCCATAAACGCCCATCGTGCACGAGAGTCGATAGTTGATTTATGCAGGTGATATTGATGTTGGAGCAATGATAGTAGGGCACCCACAGTAGGTTCAATAACCCTGATAGATTTACTCCATGAATCCACTCAACTGGCTCCAATGTAGTGACACTAGATTCTTTGTAATACATTTGTTTCATGTAAT
Organism: Pinus taeda; assembly: GCA_000404065.3. Taxonomy (NCBI): domain Eukaryota; kingdom Viridiplantae; phylum Streptophyta; class Pinopsida; order Pinales; family Pinaceae; genus Pinus; species Pinus taeda. The sequence continues at coordinate 172,705 of APFE031474453.1, forward strand.
TCTCTGTCGTGAGGTGGGGAACCTCTCATGGTCAACCAAGTTCCAGTCCTCCATATTTAAAAGGGAAACCCTCGCCAAGTGTGGACCTTCAAAGTTTATATTTTCTGGCAACAGGGGTGTGTGAATGTCGAATTTCTCCTCGTCTAGGTCCTTGGTTACCTTCATCTTTCCTTTACACAGAGGGATATACTCCACCAACTTGGAGATCAGCTCTACACCCTTAGAGTCAATATCTTTAGTGCCCTCTTCGGCCTCCAAGTCTACAACCTTCTCAAGCTTCTTGTCCTTCTTATGTGCCTGGGTAGTAGAGTTCTTTCTGGGCAACTCATGCACTAGCATTGGCCTCTTCTGCTTATCTTTCTTCAGCTTGTGGGTCTGGCATGCTAGTGTAGGCTTCGGCCTAGGTGACCTCGGTGTTGTAGGCATAGGAACTAGAGCTTCCATGCTCATAACTTCTAGGGTCGCTCCTTCGGAGGCAACAGTTCCTCTGGTGCTTGCAATCTCTCCTGGCCCTGACATAGTGCTATGAATAAATTGTTGGGTGTTCTCAGGTAGATTATGAAACATAGGGATTGCGACCAAAACCTCGAAAAACTTTTGATTCATAAGCAATAGATAGCACAACGCAAAAAATTCTAAGGATGAAAAGTGTTCCCTACTGGATGGCCATGCGTAATTTATAGGAGATTTTGAATTCAAATTTAACCATTCCCCTGAAAATCCATCCATTAATGTTGAATTTGTAGCATATCTCCAAAGATTTCAACCTTAAATTCCCCCCTTGCTCCTCTTAATCATCTCTTGGATATAAAATCATGAATAGTGACCCTAATGGTCATTTTCTAGTTGTTTTTTGTGGTATCTCCTTTCATATCTTAGCTCCCTTCGTGTCGCTTCTAGCACTATGACATCACCCTCTTCACGCAACCCCTCTATCGTGTAGCTCCCAAAACCAGGCAGTGTAGATTATAGTCCCGTGATCCCTTGCAACTTCCTGGAGCACTAAGACTATCCTACCATCATGTATTCATTGAGCTAGGTCTCCTGCATATTCCTTTAACTGGCTCCCATTTTCTTTTCCCAGGAAAGGTTCTCCTTTCAGCTTTGTGAGCTAAATTGCGTCCCCATCTATGATTTCTTTGATGACATATGGTCCCATCCAGTGCATCTGAAATTTTCCTAGAAATTTAGCAAACTTACTATCATATAATAAAACCAAGTCATTTACATTGAATGTACGCAACTTAATGTGTCGATCATGCCATGCCTTTTCACATTCCTTTTATACTTGCTGATGAAATCCAGCCAAAAATCTGTCCTATTTGAGCTCCATAAATTGCATGAGCCATTCTTCAAAGGCTCCACGGTTCACCATCCCTATGAAGGTTGTTATGCGTAGAAATAGGCATGATATATTCCATAGGCATCACAACCTCTATGCCATAGACCAATCGGAAAGGTGTTTGACCTGTTAGTTTTTTGCAAGTAGTCCTGTATGCCCATAATATTGTCGTTATGTGTATGTCCCAATCATTCTGATGCATGTTGAAAATCTTTATTAATGCATTCTCCAATATTTTATTGAAGGCCTCCATTGTTCCATTAGCTTGAGGGTGATATGGTGTACTCTTCTGATGATAAACCTGAAATTTTTCTATTGGCGCACTAATCATTTCGTTGAGGAAGTGGGTACGGTGATCAATGATCCACACTTTTGGGCACCCAAACCTAGTCAGCACATACTCAAACAAAAATTTAGCTATTCTAGCCCCTGTACAATCCTTTACAAGTTCTGCCTCTACCCATCTGGTTAGATACTTTGTTGCGGTGATGATGTAGTGCACACTTGTTTTCTTACTGGGAGGCTGAATCAGTCCTACAAAGTCAATACCCTATTTCTCAAATGTTCGTAATGACACCTAAGGATTCCTAGGAAGCTCATCCCTTCGCGATGGTCTACCCATTCTTTGACATACATCACACACACACTACAATATTCTTTGGAATCTTTATGCAGCGTAGGCTACCACAACCTAGTGCACAAAATGTTCTGCGTTGTTTCCTTTCTTGCATAATGCCCTCCTACAACTCCTCCATGGGCCTCCATAAGGATGTTTTTTCTCTAGAAATTAGGCACATACCATTGGAGTATCTCGTTTGATCCCATTTTATACAAATGGACAGAAATTACTGAGAAATCAACCGTGCGCACTACCAATTTTTTCTTCTACTAACTAGTGTAGCCTTTTGGAGTTGTCCCTGTGTTCAAAAAGTGGATAATATCTATAAAGTAGTTGTCTGCTATGTGCATCGCAAAGATTTGTGTGTCGAGCAACCATTCCTCCAAATTAGTAAGCTCCTCCCCCATTTCAATGTGTGACAAATGGTCACGTCCTGCATTCAACCTTCGTAGCTTGACAATTACCTCAAAGTCGTATTCTTGAAACAAAAATAACCATTTTCATATCCCCCCCCCCCCCAACATAGGCTTATTGACTAGGTACTTGAAGGAGAAGTGGTCTTTGTACATCTTGAAATGTCCACCCAATAGATAGTATTGAAATTTTTCGAGAGCGTATACCATAGCCAATCCCTCGCGCTTTGTTGTTGAGTAGTTCTTCTCAGCCTTTCATAATTTTCTATTTTCAAATGCTATAGGGCGATCCATCTCTCCTTTGTCGGCCTATGTTAGCACTTCTCCCAGAGCAATACATGAGGCATCAACGTGCACATGGAATTCCTTCTTCCAATCTAGGAAGACCAATATCGATGTGGTGACCATCTTTTCCTTCAGTACATCCAGACTGCGCTGACATTCTTCATCCCAACAAAATGTAGTATCCTTCTTTAGAAACTTCTCCATGGCCACAATAATCTGAGCATAAGCCTTGGATGAAATTTCTATAGTACCAAGTATGGCCCAGCATTGGGCGCAGCTGTTTAACACTCCTTGAGGCTTCCAAATTGATTATTACCACGATCTGGCAAGGTCCACCATGAGTCCTTGCTTACATACCACACGACCTAGAAAAATCCCAAAGGGGACACAAAACAAGCACTTCTTTAGGTTCATCGCGATCTGATATCTTCAGCACGTATCCAACATTAAGCGCAGACTAGCTACATGGCGCTTTACTAGCCCAAACACTATTGAGTCATCAAAATATACCTCCAATAATTTGTGAATAAATTCTTTAAACACCACAATGACTACGTGAGAGAATATTTCCGACGTGTTCTTGAGTCCGAAGGGCATCAGTTTGTACTGTTGGACATGGAATCCTCCCCAAGGCATGTTTTTGGGCTCAAAGCCCAAGTTTTAACCCAATCTTGTTGTAAAGCTCCACAAATTGCGGGCACGAAGTGGGAAAAGTATGATAGATTCACAGGGTTGTCTGCCCTAGTTTTGTAATGTAATGTCAGCTGGATAGACCTACCCATGGTCCACAGACCATGGGATTGTATAAATAGAGTGAGGCTCTAAGTAGCTAGAAGGGAGAGATAGAAGAGTCTAAGTAACTAAGTGAAGTGTGTCTTTGGGTCATACAGTAGGAGAAGGCTCTGTAGCTGAGTGTGCAGAGGCTTAGTAGTCTGCAACTGAGTGCGCGGAGCCCTGCAGCTGAGTGCACAGGGTAGAGTCGAGCATATAACCTAGGAAGGAAATAATAAAGAGAAGTTTGTTATCTTTTGTGTATCTGTTATCGAGTTAATGCATGTTTGATATGATCTACAAATATACTATTTATTTACTATGTGTACTTGTATTAATGGTTTATGTTGTTAAGTATAATTTAAAGCATGCAAGTAGGCTAAAATAATCAACTAACATTGGAATACTAGTAAGATATTGGGTGATAACATAGAATGCGACACTCATCCCCTGAGTAGGGTTGTGCAAAGACAGTATATCGGGTGGAAAAGGATGGGAAAGTGTGCAAAGAAACCTCTATGCAGGGTCAAACCATGGACCACTTGAACTCATCAGACATCTCCAGGGTGCGGAAACCTAGTTCTAGCACCATCCAATAGTACTTCATGTGAGACCTCAGTCTGCGCTCCACGGACTGTTGCCAAAAGGCCCAGTAGTATCTGGATTTGTTTGGCCAAATCAACTCTGAACCTAGATCAGGCCCCAATAAACCAACAAATGGTTCTGTTGCTGGGAATTGGATCTGCATAAGAGATGTCTGATGTCGTATCATTGGAATCCAACAAAGAAAGGAATTAAAGAGTGGTTGGACAAAAGGATTAACAAGTTCACTGTGCAGGAAAACAGGAATCTGTGAGTATCAAAGGAAGAGTGGTTAGTTTCCTACTTATATACAGAAATCTACGAAATTTTCTTTGCATCCTTCCCCTATGATTTGTATGTGTGGATCGCAAAGTTAGCAGATAGTCAGGGAAGGTGTAGGCTCAACAAACTTGTTGTGGAATGTTACACAGTAATTTGTCACTGACTCTACATTCCCTAATCCCGGATACTGCCAGTCAATGTTACTAACATTTTTGCTGTGTCATGTTGCCAATTATGTGTCATTACCTTGCTTACAATCTCAGGAAGGATGTCTCAATTCATTATCCCTGAAGAACAACATTTTTTACCTAAGTTTCTAGGTCATCATGTGTCAGAACTTATCCCTCTCACGATGATGGTGAAGTTAACACTAGCCTTAGTGATGTCTTCGCTTTCTCCCTATGTTGCACCTGCAATGAGCCAAATTTGGCATGTTTTTCAACAAATCATTGAAACTTCGAGATGAAATTGCTTCATGGGCAGTCCTACGGCTGGCTATTGGGTTAGTTGAGCTCGTTTCTCTCCTCTGTGATAGTTGTTCCACCTTTTGTGCAACCTCCCTAAGAGATAATCTCTTCCTTCCTTCTCTTATGGGACCTCTCCCTCCTATAAATATCTCCTCCATGAATGAGATCAATTAGCTTGGAGGTAACTGGATGATAGCTAGAGGTAATTTGATAGTTTCAAGTTTCTAAGAGAGGAGTAGAGGTAGAGAGTGTTATTGGGGTGTGGAAGTAGCCTCATTTGTATTTTTATTTGAGAGATGTTTGAGTAGAGTTGGCTTGAGATTTTTCAGTCATCAACCCCTTTAGATAGAAGGGAGAGTCATATGTTCCCTTGGGAGATGGTTCACAAGTAAATTCTTACAGAGATATGCCGGCGGGACCCTTCAAGGAGGCATACGACGTCAAGGCTCGGTTGTAAGTTTTACTTTGATTTATATTAATAAAAATCAATAGCTTGTTTCCTATATTGTGTGTTAAATTGTATGTCGATAGCTTGAGGTTCCTTGACTATTCAAGTAGATTGTTTGGTTGTTTTCTATTGCGTTTGTGGTGTTTGTTTACATGTTGTTTTCAGGTATGAGCGACTAGAAGAACAAGATATGGAGCAACATGACGAGGACTTCATCGAACGTCAGATTGAAGGTAGGCCTTCATAACACCAACTTTCTAAGAAAATTTTCTTTGGTATTGTCTGTGCAGTGACTAGACCCACTCTAGGGCTAGAGGGGTTGCCTCTATCCACAGAGGGAACATACCTGTGTCACAAGTTGGCGACCATACTGGAGACTTGTCTTTTGTATTTTGTACTGATTTGCTTTGTTGGTTTGTTGCCTTCCTTATTGTTTGGGTAGTATACTTCATTCTGGAAGCTACTAGAATACTTCTATAGCCTTCCCACCCTTCTGAGTGATAGATCTAGCCCTACTCTAGTCCAACTTTCATTTTTTGCTTTTGATTCTAGGTCACGGTTGTTTATTTCCTAACAGTCTCAAATTAGTCACGTCTGCGTTGTCTTCTGGATTGCACCTTTTACTATATGGTGTGAATAAGTTTTCTAATAGTCACAATGAGGTCTGAAATTAGCTTGGCGTAGCTAACTAATGTACTTTCACGACAACGTCGCAAAGTGCTTGATTAGGGAGGTGCGACGATTTGTTGTAAGTTTCAAATTTTGAGTTTTTTTTGGTTGATCAGCCAGTGTGTTTTGTCCTCAAAGCTTATTTTTCTTCTCTTTGCTGTGTCAAAAGTGTTGGTTGTTAAGATTTTTGATTCCCGTTTTCAAGCCTTTTCAAATCCTCCCTCTTGAACTGTGTGACCTAAATACCCTAGGGTTTCTCAACTACTTGGTTTGCTTGGGTCACTCATTCATTGAGATCTTTAGACTCTGCTTGATATAATATCTCTTCTTGTTTTAGGCTTCCTCTTTTCCATTGTTTTTCATCCTCTAGATTGGTGTGTGGTGTTTGGTCACTAAACTTCCTTGTCTTGTTCATTCAGTCTCCTTCTTTCGCTTGGCGTAAATCGCTTTGCTTGCTAGCCAATGAGATAGTTTTCTAGTTTTGTAAAAAAGGATTATTTCTTTAATTTTCAGTCTTTGATTCATTTTTGCATGTAGTTTCTTATCAGTTATTTGAAAAAATAAAAAAAGTACATTAATCTTGTATTAATGTTTGAAAGACGATTTTTGCATTAGTAGATTCTTGAGATTAAGACATTGAAAAGCAAAAAGTGTGTTTCTCATTCTTTCTTGCTTGGATTGCTTGAAAGTTTGAGTAAAATGTAGAAGTTTCTTTTTCTTTGATTGGTTTGCTTGTTTTCCATTCAACTGTTATGCATTGAACCTCTCACTCTTCCTTAGCTAGTTGTTCATCCAACGAGAATAGTTTTTTTGCTCATTTAGTTGCATTCTAGGAGTGTTAAAGATACATTCGATATGGCTTTACAATCGAGAATTAATTCAAGATTAACTGTTAAAATTTATTGAATGAACCTAAAAATGCATTGGAACCTAACACTCACACATCTAGCGGTCTAGTCTAGAGACGTGTTCCGGCGTCGTTAAACTGAGTCCCTATTGTTTTCACTAAGGTTGTGTTATTCCTCCTTTTGTGACACAATAGATGCTAGTACGGATTTGTGCTCCCTGTATCGTCGTGTATATATTTGGAGACCCCACTAGGTTATCATCCTATTATCCATAGTAAGCCAAGTCTACCACCTTATGAGTCGTAATGCACCGAATGCAGCATTCGAGAAGATGGACTATTGTACGGGAAGTCCTTGGTCAGTTCTCTTTCATTTTATCACCAAGGTGTATATGCAGTTTTATGATTTGTCTGGTCAACCTCTTGCCTAGAATTCTAGAGTAGTCACTTTCGTTCCTTTTCAGCTTTTTAAAAGTAAAAGGATCATTCGAGAGCTTTTCCTTTTGAGCTCATTTCCAATCGAAAGTGATAGAATCACCTTTTGTCCTTTCCTCGACTCTTAAAACATGAAAAGGCAAAGTTTTGTTTCAATGTTCTAAAATTAACTTCCCAGGAAACATTCCTGGTAATAGTTGATTTCCTAAGTGATTCTTTAGAGTCGATTCCAATGGAAACATTTCTGGAGCCTACCAGTCAAGGGTTCCCCTCAGAAGGGAACCTTAGTCCTTTTCCTTCCTTCAGAAACGCTGGTGCTCCTTATATGGCAATGTTGTCCCTCCTTGGGTTAACCATTGGTTTACTTGTCTGGTTATTTTTGACCTCAGTAATCCCGAGTGTCTTGACTCTGGCCTTGCCATCTCCTTCATTTGAATCATGCCATGATGATTCTAATGTTGACCCCTTGCCTTCTTCCCCTATTTCTTCACCTTCCTCTTCTACCTCGCCTGGTGAAAGTTTCAAATCTAGTAACTAGGAAGCTAAGAAGAAGAAGAAGTCAATTAAATGTGAGGTCGATTGTCTGAATGTTACTCCAAACAATCCTCTTATTGGAAAACCTTATGCACCCTCACAAAAGGTCAAATTCCCTTGTTGGTTGTGTAATTGTGACCATCTCCTCCGAGACTGTCCTGGCATTCCTAGAGTCTTAGAGGTATGGTCTTAAAATCTGGATCGACCATCCTCATCAACCTTTGGAGATCGTGTCGATGCTATGCTCTTCGCTAGTGATGGTAAGAAGAAAGGGAAGACTAGATTTCCCTATAGGTTATGTGAAGGAGAACATCTTCTTCACCTTTGTCCTCTTGTGGATACAACCTCCAAAGTTTTGGAAAGCCTTACGACTTCTCACCCCGAACTCCCTGTTGGTTATCAGAGGCTTCCTTCTGACCCTCCCTTGGTTGGTAAAGAGATTGACTTAGATTCATCTCTTACCCACCTTGCTCTTCCTAAACATGATTCTCTGGTGTTTGTTCCTGACCAACCATTGGTCTAAGAGAGTGTCGACTTGGTTTCACCACTAGTTGCTCACTCTATTTCGGAAGTGCATAATGATCATACTGCTCATGTTCTTCTCATCTCTCCAGATTCTCATGAATCAAAGAGTGATCGTCCTATCCCAGCTGCTCAAGAGAGTCCTTCTTCTATTCCTGTAGAACATGGGGGAAATCATATGATACCCCCACCAAATAGTTATGTCATTTCCTTCGATTGGAGTCACTTGATTTCTTTCCACCTCCCATCTTATGTGCCTTTACAAATCACAATACATGCCTATAATATGGCAGAACTTGGCATTCTATTAGATGAAGGTGTGTCTATTAACATCATTTCTTCCACTACTTGGCAAGCTTTGGGCTCCCCACAACTTGTGCCTGTCACCCACAATCTATTGGCATTTGATGGAGGAACTAGTCAACCCTTAAGGATCATTCCAAAGTTCCCTATTACTTTGGGAGGTAAAGCCGTCTATATAGATGTGATGGTCCTCCAAGGTGCATTAGATTTCTATCTTCTCCTTGGATGCGACTATATTTATGTCATGGGAGCTCTTGTTTCTTCACTTTTCCATGTGGTTTGTTTTTTGTACGAAGGAAGAATTGTGACTATTGATAAATTGTTGTTCATTGGTCACTAGGTACCTCCTTTGCAACCATCATCCCCTATCGACTCTTGTTTTCCATTAGTAACTTCCCCACCATAGGTCAATTATTTGGCTACCCATTCTGTCTCCGCATTTGTTGATGATCACATAGATGGTCTTGTACATTATGTACCTGGGCCATTGGAACCTGATCTATCATTGGTACCCAATGACATGTATTCCTCCTAGAGCATGGTTCTTCCATCTAGTGAAGACCTCTTGGGAGCCATGTTCTCATATGGCCCATGAACAGTTTTGATGAGGAGAGTTGTTGGTCTGGTGTTAACCTCATTAAACAATGAATCCAGATGTTCAAAGCATAGTCCCTTGTCTTGTGTCAAGCTCGTTAAAAAATGAAACAAGGGTTATGAGGATAGTTTGTTCATGTGTCAACCTCATTAAAAAATGAAATTACGAATATGAGGATAGTTCCTAGTCTTGTGTCACTCTCATTAAAAGTGAGACAAGGGTTACGAGGATAGTTCTTTTAATGTGTCAACCTCATTAAAAAATGAAACAACTCCTTCTTCCAAATCAAGTCTTTGACTAAGATCTCGTCAAACCCCAGTCAAGTCTTTCTAAGATCTCGCAAGTGAACCTTCATTTCGTCCACCTCGATGAATGAAATAAAGCTTGGGGGGCATGTCCCTCGATTTGAATCATTATGCTGGGGGGCATGCAACTTATCTTATGCATGAGTCTTTCATGCATTTTTGTGTACACAAGTTTGTTTTTCATTTTTGGCATGGTGTGCGAGCGTTTGCCACTTATTGTGTCCTTTTGCTTCTTATGCAGATTTCTATCGCACCTTATGTCGGTTTCATTCATGGTGCATGTCGCAGTACCCGAAATCTTTCATTCATGGCATGGGTTATCTAGGTTCCTCATGGTGAGTTGGTGGATCTTAAAGGCGTTTGTCTAGGATGTACCACAAACAATGTCGCTGAATATAATGCACTCATTGAATTACTAGTTGTGGTTGTTGTCGTCAATATTCGCATATTAATTGTGAATCTAGATTCCCAGCTTGTTGTTCTTCAACTCAACGGGCGTTATTCCACTAGAAATCCTTAAATTTTAAGGTTGTATTTATGTGTTCATTTACTGGAAAGGAATTTTGATTATATTACATATCGACACATTCTTAGAAGACTAAATACGTTATCTAATGCATTGGAAAATCATGTATTAGATAGACATTTACGACATTTATGAAAGTAAATTATTAAATACATAATAAGTCAATATAGCAAAAAACATAGGTATATATATATTATATATATATATATATATATATATATATATATATATGTCTGTATATCAATGTTGTACATCGTAGTGCTAAAAAAATATGTGCTTAGCTACATCACAAGACAACATGTCTTTTCAAAAATGGCAGAAATTAAACCTAGGAATCTAATCTGCATGGTGCTCTCTATAGCACATGTCTGCTTGGACCACATGTCTGAGAAGTTGGTGAATCCTGCCTGACACCCTTTTTATGTGTCATTGCTACTATCGAGGGACATCCTCGAATCTTGCGTAGTTAGGGATCCCCTTCATCAATCCCTCCAAATCATGAGTGATCTCGTCCTCTACATCTCCACTAGGAGGAGGAATCTCAAACCCCCACTCAACTCTCTAAGAAATCAGAGACAAACCTGCAGGCCTTTCCAGACCAACATCTGCAAGATTGAAACATAGTGATCAGAACATATATAAAAAATGATAAAAGAATTACAAAATTTTTAAAAAATAAAAATTTGTTACCTCTATGGTCCTAGTGTTCCCCAGGGGGGAGTACTAACTCTGGATCACCCCTGAAATCTATCCCAGCGTATGCCCAGTCCTCAACAACGAAAAATTGGCGGTCCAACCATTGGAAAAATTTGGGTCTCCATGACATATGTTGACCCCCCGCCTCCTCAAGGCATCAACATCGCCCACTGAGTCATCCGCGGTTCTCGTGGAGTTGGCCATGATACGACTGCTTCTTGTCTCTGGAAGATAGGAAGGTGCTCAAGGATGAATGATACCAGGATGGACCCATAACTGAACTGTTTTACGTCCCCTTGCCGACACTTAGTTAATTTCTAATTCATGTTATCAGCCACAGCCTCAGCCCAGTTGAAGACGGTGGGATCCATACAGTTGGATGCTAGCCGGTGTTGGGTTTTGGTGGCCTCATGTGGGGCCTGTGAGCTAGCTACTCTAGTGATGGTCAAGAGCAGGACATGTAGAGGCAAGTCTCTGACAGTACCAATCTTTATATTTCCTTCCTTATTTGACTTCTCTGCCTCTGGACACAGTCTTCCCATCATCATGTCCATAGTTTCTCCAGTGATCCAAGTCTCGGTCATGCGGGGCCTTTCCCCTGTCCATGACAACCTTGTCAAGAAGTAAATGTCTGCTGCCTTAATCTCCAGCACTTGCCCTCAGATGTTGAATTTAGCCTCATTCAGATCCCACTCTCCAACCAGATATTAGAGTAAGTTTGGTTATGCCCTCAGACTAGGCAGCATGAAAAATTTCAGTAGACCACAGTTCCGGAGCACGTCTAGGAAGTTTTGGTCTCCCATGACTAGCTCATCGTCGCCATTGTGCTCTCCTTATTTCCACTCAATCACCATTTTTCTTCCTGCACACACACATAAAGGATTATAAGTGCTTTGTTTGTATTTAAAATCCAAGTAAATGTCTTCAGTTTTGAGAAATATTAAGAATCAGCACTCGGTATGCCTGTTTGCAAACAGGTGCATCGAGCCAAAATCAGCCATTTAGAAAAATTAGGATATTTGTGACTTTTCCATGTACATTCCCGAAGACCCCATTTTCTCCCCGTGGAAGATTTTGGGTCATCGCAGTCCCGAGATGTCGACTAGTGATGACCACCATGAATATGTCGGCCCTAAATCCTTTCTTGGAGGCAGCTAATACCATCAAAAAATGAAGTATTATCTATGTAAATATGCAGGAAATCAATTAGAGCCTACCTGGACTAGATGAATTTGCTGACAGCCTACTAAACTTTATCCAGTCGACCATTGAAATTTCGAACGCACAAGGGTAAATTTTTCACTCTAAGGTAAAATGATGAAAATTAATTTGATTTTACCAAATGAATCTTTCATAAGCCTTTTTGGTCAAATTAGGGTTTGTAAATTAGGGTGTTTGTCTATTTCACGTATTTTTATATCAAATATGGATCTTACTCTTGTTTTTGTGCAGTAACAAGTTTTGTGAACCCTAGTGACTAGCCTGCGAGTTATATTTTATACATTTTTGGACTCGGTAAAAACACAAAAAAGTCCCTCTTAGAGTCATTTTTAAGCTCTTCACTAACTCTTGAAACATGAAAAGATCACCAAGCTCTTGTCACTTTAAACTCGTCAAAGGTTATGAAGCGTCATCTACCTAATATATGTTTACCCTTTTTTCAGTTTGGGATAGATTATTTACGAAAAAGGTGTACGTTGATCTTTCATGGTCAATAGGTTCCCTTGTATATTATTTTCTACCCTTTCGAGTTTAAGGGACAAATTTACATAAAGGGACCTTTGGAGTTTTCTTTTCCATGTCTTTTTCAAACTCTCTAAACATGAAAAAGACTCCGAGTTTTACCTATGTCGGACTCGTTAAACCCTGATGGCATTGGACTTGTCACCATGACGAGATCGAGCTTCTCCTTCCTAGGGCTCCTTAAAAATCATTGGGTCAGATTCATCGGAAGGAGGAACTTACATTACAAGCATATGCTATCCCCTTCAAGCTTGTGTTTCAAAGATAATTGGGGTACTCGCCAGAAATGGTGGGGGAAATTTGGAAACATTCTATTGATTGTATTAGTTATTATGGCAGCTTGTTGTTCTTGGACATCGACACTCTTTTTGCTTCGTGTCGGGTTGGGATATCCTCATTCTATCATTGGCCTTCTAGGTTTTGGGTTATTCATTTTGCCTCATTCCATCCGATCCTCACTGCATCGTCATGACCTTTGATCCCTTGGTACCAAAATGTTGCTAAATTCTAGAGCTGTATCACCGATATGTTCAAGAGTTTAATCCTTTTACAGTTTGTAGCCTTACACACCTTCCTCAGATCCTTTGTCTCATTTATAATCATATTATTCTTTTGTCTCGCATCGATGATGTGGGAAACATTATGGCCCTCCTGCGACTGGTTGCTTCCTATCAACTTCAGCGCATTATCTGAGAAGTTGACCTAGAGACTCCTTTTTGGTACCTTGGAGCTTGCATGCCTCAATGGAAAGTTCTTCGCATTCGATGACAGGCTTGCATCATTGGTCTTCAATCAAGTGATTTCACAAGTGTTTGACACCAGATCATTCTTCACACTTTGTGGACTATACTAGCAGTACCTTGAGAACCATTGACATTACTAGTGGTCTCTCTCTCACTTGTTAACGGTTCACATCATTGGCTAGTAATCAAGTGATTTTCTAGTGTGCTCAACTTCAACACATCTATTTACATATTAGAAATTGTACAAGGATCAGGTTGGGATTCAAGACCATGGGCTCAGATTACACAAGTCCAAGTTGCGTGGATTGATTTATACATGACTCTTTTGATTAGATGGCTGCGACCATACCTGAGTCTTTGTTGTGGTCTTTCTTATTGGATTGTTGTGTCCATACCATTGACCATTTATGTTTATCTTTTGGATGGCTGCACCCATGCCTTATGCACATGTATTTCCTTTCACTATGTACTCATGTATCAGAGATATCATTTGTACTTACGTCTACAGGTTCTCCGCAAGGATGTTCTATTTTGGTTATGGATTCATAAAGAATTTCACCCCTCCCACTCTCTCGACCTTCATGCTTTAGGGGGCATTAGTTACATAGTAATTTGTCACTGACTCTGCATTCCCTGATCCCGGATATTTCCAGTTCATATTACTGACATCTGTGCTGTGTCATGTTGCCAATTATGTGTCATTACCTTCCTTGCAATCTCAGGAAGGATGTCTCAATTCATTATCCCTGAAGAAGACCCCTTTTTACTTAATTTTTTGGGTCATCACGAGTAAGAAGTTATCCCTCTCACGAATATGGTAGAGTTGGCTTGAGATATTTATAGCATCAACCCTTTTGGATAGAAGAGACAATCATATGTTCCCTTAGGAGACGGTTCACAAGTAAATGCTTACAAACCCATGCCGATAGGACCCTTCAAGGAGGCTTACAACGTCAAGGCTCCGTTGTAAGTTTTACTTTGATTTATATTAATAAAAATCAATAGCTTGTTTCCTATATTGTGTGTTAAATTGTATGTTGATAGCTTTAGGTTCCTTGACTCTTCAAGTAGATTGTTTTGTCGTTTTCTATTGTGTTTGTGGTGTTTCTCTACATGTTGTTTTTCAGGTATGAGTGACTAGAAGAACAAGAGCTAGAGAAACATGATGAGGACTTCATTGAACGTCGGATTGAAGGTAGGCCTTCATAAAACCAACTTTTTAAGGAAATTCTCTTTGGTATTGTCTGTACAGTGACTAGACCCACTCTAGGGCTAGAGGGGTTGCCTCTGTTTGCAGAGGGAAGTTACCTATGTCACATGGACTCCAGAGTTGGTTCACAGACTAGAAGCATCGGGAGATAAGATCACATGTGTTGTGGATCGCTAGCTTGATTGTATTATAGAGGGGTCATCGAGTTCGTGGTAGATACTTCAGTCAACTATAGCGATGGAGAACGATGCTTCCTCAAAGGACCACAAGGTAAGTATCTTAAATCATTGAATACTTAGATTAAAATTATACTATGTGAAAAGTGGGTTATGTGAATAAATTAATGTTTGTGGCTACACAAAGTGGGAGGATCTACAGAAACGAAGGTAGAAAAGAAATAAAAACTAGCCCCTTGATCTCACCTCTGCCAGAAAGCGAGGAAGAGCTCGCGAAGGTCTCACCAAGAAGTGCGATCAGATTGATAAAGTAGCAAATTTCCCACATACCACTTCCACCTACACCACCACCAATTTCACCATCTTCACCCCCGTCTTTGCCCACACCACCTATGCCACCACCACAGTTCAATATGGCAAGCATGATAAAATTTTTGGTCTTCAAAGGAGTAGGGAATGAAGATCTGAACTAGTTTTGATTCGTGGTAAGGTCTGTATGGGAAGCGCAGGGAGTCACAGATGACAATATAAAGAAATAAACATTGGTCATTACTTTGCAGGATTGTGCACTCACTTGGTACATTAAGCACTCCAATGAAAATCAAAATGCAGGGATTGCAGATATCCAAGCTGCACTAAACAGGGAATTTAGCAGGCCAAAATCAGAGTCAATCAATTATTAGATTTAAGGAAATCGTGATGCTTCTAGGTGAGACCCCCTAGGAGTTGTATTAGAGACTGAAGGGTATCATTCGTGAAGCCAACATGAACTTGACGAATGGGAAAAACTTTGCATGGTTTGTAGCATTGCTAATGCCGCATCTAAGGAATTCACTATCACAACAGAAGCTATCCACTCAAGCTGAGGCCTTGGAGATCACAATGAGACTGCATGAGACCCTGATACAAGATCCTATCCTGAGAGTTCAACAGATCCATGTGCAATTGAAAAACTTGTGTCTTGAGATGCAAGGTTTGAAACATGACACGACAACTCGCCCAGAAGCATGCTAGGAGGTATGGTGCATAAAATGCAAGGGCCAGGGACATGATAAGGACCATCGTCTAATCTTCGCGAACAACCTGGTGGGAGGAGGAAAAATGCCATTGAGAATAGAGGAACAAGAAGGACTGAGCAAGGTGCCTGCATTATGGTGCATGATTTGCCAGATAAGAGGGAATCACGCTACACATAACTGCCATCTATTACAAAAGTATACGTAGAGTTCCCGACAGTTATTCTGTAATTTCTACAGGTTAGTAGGCCACAATGAGTGCACCAATAGAAGTTATGAATTGATGATGGATTAGACTCCTACCTACAGAGTTCAGACCAAAACATGGGCCCTCAATCAAAATGTAGGGATGACGCCCAATGGATTTCAGGGGTGTGGACGAGGTTGAGGTGGAATGGGACCAAGAAGAGGTTGCGGCCAACTGATATGTTACAATTGGGGAGGACTGGGGCATTATGCCCGCGATTGTACAAATCTGACGAGAACATCATGCTTATACTGTACCCAGTTTGATCATGAGACAGAGGACTTCCCCACACTGATAGCGAGGCTGCGCGATAAAGGAATACTACAACCTCCCCCGATTCAGAACCTGCAAATGATGAGGTCTGAGTCACACGAGGAAGACTTGAATGTAAATATCATGCCCCAAAATGGAATTACATCAGGAGATGAGAAAGGCAAGTAGCTCGAAGAGAGTTACTGGGTTCGCAAGGCTCCAACAAAGGAACCAAAATTTGATTTGGAGCGTGCTAACGAGACATTCATGGAAGCTAAGAAGAGCTTTGCGGAGGCCTCCACTTCAAGTAGTAAAGACAAAATAGAACCAGAAATGGACCCATCAATGCTCACTACCTTTTTGGAGACATGCATGAAGCTATTGTGTGACAGCAAGCCTGTGAAGGAGCTACAAGAAATCATAACTAGATGTGTTGGGACCGTGCTAGGAAAACCGCGTGTAGTTTGGAATCTCGGGAAGCACACAACATGAACATGAAGAGAGATGATATTGATCATGCAAATCAAAAATATGAAATGGATCAAGTGATTTTGGATCTAGGATCAAACACGAATATCCTGCCAAAGCAGATATGAGAACGCATGGGCAAGCCAACGCTGCAATGGTCTACTATTCAATTGTGAATGGCGAACCAACAAAAGATCCTACCTATGGGAAGATTGCAGGGAACAACGGTATCTCTTGAAGGTGCGAGCATGCTTGCATATTCCAAAGTGATATAGATTTTTGATGACACCAATCCCTATCTCGCACTACTGGAATAGATTGGGCCACTGACATGAATGTAGTGATAAATCTAAAAAAGCCCAAGATGATTTTTGAGAAAAAATCACTACGCGTAGTGGTACCTTTAGACCCTGCAGAAGGATTGCACTACACAGAGCCAGTGCGTAACTATGATGATGATGAATATCTAGACTATATCTACAAGATAACCACATGGGAGCGGGACTGGGTAAATCCAACAGCAGATGGAAAACTCTCGTGGGTGTGCGAAAGATCCTACACCTCAAATTCAGACGAAGAAATAGAATGATGGCAGAACCAGTTACACGAGGTAACCACACTCAACTATAACATGATCACAAGGTCACTGCGCTGCATGGCAATATAGGTAAGAGATCTACCTATGTATGATAGGTTAAGCGAGGTGGATGATTTCCTGAACAAAATTGAAAAAGAAGTGCTAGAACAATAGTGTTTCGACACTCTAAATTGGGTACTACACTCTACACCAACAAGATGGTGGGGTACGCATCAAAGAAGCTTTGAAGACTAGCGCGAATGCAAAAGGATGATGCACATATGGTTTGGGAAGCCCCATATGCAGATGAAATCTGAGTATGATGGACGAAACAGCCGCGTGCGCCCACTTGTCTAGATGGGTACAAAAGTATGGTACGCAACCTGCACGAAGGCACACCATCTACATGGTAGGAAACACGATCGACGAATAGGAACAGGCAAGGAAATGGCACGAACGACGACCAAGAAGTATGGTAATACTAAGAAGAAGTGTATTCATGCAGAAGCCTTTGACAAAGTGTGCAAAGTACTGAACAGGGTCCACAATGCCAAATGGACTAACTAGGACCTGCACGTACCAGTGGTTCTATGGGCGTATAGTACCATGTGCAAGAACCTGACCGTGCAGACACCCCCAAGGCTGGAATATGAGACGAATGCTGTAAGACCTCTAGTACTTGAACAACCAATCTAGCACTAGTAGGGATGACGGTCCACGGAACCTTGGAAGCCGAAATCCAATAGGGAAATATTAGACTCCAAGAACTTGAATAATATAGGGTACAATTAAGAAAGAAAAGTGCATTGGTGCACACGGAAGTCAAGAAGATGGAGGACCAGATAAAGGAAGAGTTTCTCACCAAAAAACTAGAATGGTAAGGCAAGGTGCATACGATTATACTGAAAAGTTTGAAAACTATCACCGTGAATTAATTAGTCTGATGTCTTGGCTTGGACCACATATTGTTAATCATAGTGACCAAGGTAGCGCATTGCAATTGGTGAAGTGCACGATGTCGACCATAATAATACAAGGTGGGGATTCTCTAGGAACCATGATGAAGGACAAGATGGAACTCCACATGGGTGCTGCAGCCACCTGAATAGCCAAGGGAAGGACAGTCTTAGCGCTCCAGGAAGTTGGAAGGGAGCGTGGGACTATAAACTATTCTGCCTGGGAGTTGCATGGTATTCGAGATGTGTGCAGAAGAAATGAGTCACAAGGTCTGCAACCACGCATGGGGGGCTGTGCTACCACGCAGGTCGACCAAAAAATGACTATTGAAGACACTATTCACGATTGGATGCTTGACTTGAGGCTAAATGGAGCGGGCGGCAGGAATTTAAGACGTGATTTATGGTCAAGATTTGGGAAAATTTTCCACCAAGAAAGCATTAATGAACCAGAATTGGGGGGAACGGTCGAATTCAAATTCAAAAAGCACTATAAAATACAAAGGGCTTCCCAACAAACAACACTTCGTCATTTGTGAATTGAGCGATTGAGCAAAACCATGAGTGTTGTGAGTCGAGCGATTGAGCAGAACCCTGAGTGTTGTGATTCGAGCATTGAATGAGCCCCTGAATTCGTGAGTGATATATTGCAACACAAATACAATGATATCAACTAAGGATAGTATGGGGATAGCAAATGTGACTACCGAGGAGGCTGTTTAGGCCTTAACTATGAGGGATGTTCCAAAAGGTGTCGGGATTGTGGCAGAGATCTCAAAATCACTGCGCATGCCAAGACCCAAGAAGGATAAACAAGAAATGGCTCATGTATGTGTGTCCCTGTAGAACCCGCTGCACAACAAACAGTCGATGGAGGAGAAAGGGAAAGTTATCATTATAGAAACAAACGAAGAAGAATAATATTTGCAGGATCTTACCATCATAGAAGAAGAAGATCAAGGCATAGAAGTGGATACTCAGCCTAGGCCCTCTACAAGAAAACTACCTGCCTATATCCCCCCATGAAAAGGGAAGGCCAAAGTGCCCAAGGACCTAGACGAGACCAAGAGCTCGATCTAGAGCCCGCTTCTCCCAAATGGCATTATGTTTGAAGGAACACACCTGGGCCATGTAACAACCATGAAATTCCAAGATTAGGACCTTGCTGACCACGAGAAGTTCCTTCACCTTGAGACTGGAAACCTCATGAAGCAGAACACTGCGAGGGTGGTGATAGCATTAGAGCCGCAGAAGTGGTTGTGCAGACTGGAGAATGTCTAGGTGTTGAACCTACTTTGGGTGTCTCATTTCCACTGCCCCCCAATAACCATTTTCATCGTAAGGCAAATGCTTTTCCTGGTGCATGATGGGTGCTTATGGCTGGAGGAGCCCATCCCCATCATGATAGAATTGATTCATAGCATTTCCCAACTTCCATACAAAGGAGAAGACCCTGCAGCCATATCGAAAGGAAAGGGCAGTGATTTGGCCATCGCGGAGGCCATGAAAAAGAAATACGAGATGGAAAAGAAGAAGAGGGGCTATGCCATCTCCAGCATCAAGGACAAAGCAGTCCACGTAGCAACCCAAATCCTTGCAGGCAAAGTTATGTGCAAGTGCCGCACTGACGAGGTACTTGTTGTTGGCTTGTTGCAGCCTGACCCAGGTTCAGAGGTGATTTAGCCAAACAAATCTCAATACTACTTGCCATTTTGGCAATATACCGTGGAACGCGGACTAAGGTCTCACCAGAAGTAGTATGGGAGGGTGGTAGAACCATTTTTCCGCACCCTGGAGATGTCTGATGATTTCAAGTGGTCTGCGGTTCGACCCTGCATGCATGTTACTACACGGATTTACCTGTACCTCACAGCCTGCGATGCTACCTTCGGGCAGCCCTACTCGGGGGCCAAACACTGTTATTACCCAAGTCCTTACTAGTTTTCCATGATTAGTTGATTAACTTAGCCTACTTGTATGTGTTAAGTTATACTTGGCAATATAAATCATTCATACAAGTGCGCGGAGTAAATAAACAATATATTTGCAATTTATATCAAAAAGGTAATAACCCAAGAATAGATACATGGAATTAATATAAAAATTCTCTTTATTATTATCTTCCTCAATTATAGACTCAACTCCACCCTATGTACTAAGCTACAGGGGTTCGTGCACTCAGCTATGGACTACAAAGCCTTTGCACACTCAGCTACAGAGCCTTCTCCTACTCTACGACCTAAGACAAACTTAGACACTTGCTATGTGCTATCTATTACTTCCTTAGTTACTTTGCTATCTTTTACACTTAGAGGCTCACTCTATTTATACAATCCCATGGTCTATGGACCATGGGTAGGCTGACACTACATTACAAGATTAGGGTAAGCAACCCTGTGACTCTATCATACATTTCACATTCCACACCCGTAATTCGTAGAGTGTTTACAACAAGATTGGGTCAAAACTCAGGCTTTGATCCCAAAAACATGCCTTGGAGGGATTCCATGCCCAACGGGCCCCAAACACAAACATCGTTACTCACCCTCGAGTCACTCGGTCAGTGTGGCAATCTTGGCGTGGAGTCCCTCCAACTATTCTCAAACTGTATTGAGATCTACAGCACACTGAGATGCTTCTTGTATCTACTACATCCGCTGTTCTAAGACTCTGATTTTGGTGTGCTTCTCTGCATTAATGTGTACATCCTCTATATGTGTGCAAGCATCCCCTCAATATTTATGGTTGTTGGCTGCATAAATTGATCTTGCAGACAAGACCAATCTCCCTAGTATTAGAAGATAGTCTAGCAACAAACAGACAAACAAATCTATCTTTCTCTAGACATATGAAATTTATAAATAAATACTATAAAGGTGTTAAGACCCTACCTTAGGTCCAATGCTCGTTTATAGTAGTCATCCTTTAATTGTTCGAAAGAGTTACCTTTGAGAACCTATAATCACAAACAAGCAAACATTAAATAGCACCTGCATAGCAAATATCATAAATCATGTCTATTATGGTGATCAAGGAATCCATAAAATAAACCATGAATCAACAGATTATTGAGAAAAACAAACTTATTTGTATTAACTTTGAAGTATAAGAACCTTACAAACTTTTCAGTCTTGATGTTGAACAAGCTCTTCCTAGGGTCCGAAACAGGAATTTCCTTTAGTTTGACAAGCCTTTCACTCTTCGAAATGAGATCATAGAGGTATGTAATCTCTCCTCATAAAAGATCAACTAAGAAGGCTAAGTTCCAACAACATTTCACCTCAAAAATATTCAGCTTCTAACCTCCCAAGTAACCAATCCAATGCTTCCTTTTATAGTATAGGGGACGAGGTTACAGGTCCACCTATGAAGGGATAGAATCCTCCTTCAAAGGGATAAGCTCCTCACGTCAAGGGGTTAGCTCCTTAACATATGGGATGCATGAACCTTAAGAGAACGAACTTGCCACCTCAAGATTCCTTCCAGAAGCTTCTAGAAGTGATTGAAAGTGAGTTTTTTAGAATATACTTGCGCCTTTTTAACTTTTATAGGGGTCCACACCTTTAAAACAGAGACAGAGAGGTCAAGTGTGTAGGAGACATGACCATTAGGTGCGGGACCGCAGGCAATACAAAGAGAAAGTGCGGAACCAGAGTTTTAAAGACTTTTAGGGATTTTCTCTTACTTTCAAGGCTTGATATGAGGCACTAATGCTTCAAACTTGTAGAGGGGGAAAGTATGAGTGGTAATGAACTGACACAGATAGCAGAATGTCAAGGTGACAATTTTTAGTGCAACAGATTGCCCCCTAAAGTACGAAGTTTGTAATAGATGAAGATAGATTCTGTCATTTATGAAGAGTGAAGTACTTGATCATTTCAAGGATCATCCTATGGACACCCCAGCCGAAACCCATAAAAGTCATTCAATGCAAAATATATATATGTAGACATATCATTGCTGAGGTAGGCATTCCCATACTCAGATCAAAACTGACTAGAAAACTAACTAAACTGTTCTGATACAAGAATGATTTTGTAATACATCAAGAGTATAGACATATGTAGATATAGTATGGACGCAGCCATCTGTTTATGAATAGTCCACTGTATAATGAATAACAAAATTCCTCTCAACTTGGATGGTAGAAACTAAATCCAGGGTCTTTATTTCCGCTTCCCGAACTAGTATGATTATATCCATGTGAATAAATGTGTCGAAGTCAAACACAGTAGAAACCACTTGATTACCAGTCAATGATGTGAACTGTTAACAAGTGTGAGAGGAACCACTAGTAATGCCAATGGCTCTCAAAGTACTCAATACAATCCATGAAATGTGAATAAATGAGCCGAAGTCGAACATGTCATAGAATCCTTTGATCGAAGGTCAATGATGCAATCTATCGTCGAAGGCAAGAAACCTGCCATTAGGGCATGCGGTTTTCAAGGTACTAACGATTTCTAGATCATCTTCCTAGATAATGAGTTGAAGTCGATAGAAAGTGATCCGCCATAGGCAAGCCCACAACACGAAATCATAGATCAAGTTTTGAAGAAATATATTGGCAAGGACTGACTCAGGGATGGTCAAAATGGATGACAGATATCTTGCAGATGAATGGTTTGTTTGAACTATTCTCTTGAACACATAATGACACTGCAGAGGGGTTGGTGACAATTGACCCAAAGCTAATACCTAGAAACCTGCTAAAGACTTTCAAGGTGGTTTGATTAACTGTTAGGCAAAGGATTTCCCAACCCAGGTGAACAAAAGTGTCGTGTTCGAGAGTGGTTAACAAATTTTCTAAAAAACAAAGTGTAACAAACAGGTTCATTTTTCTCTCTTTTCCCCCACCATTTCTAGCAAGTACCTCTTTATTTTTGACAAGCTTGAGGAGGATAACATTTTCTTGTTTATAAGCTC